>JARQZK010003664.1:387500-440000 GCA_030704885.1 Cynegetis impunctata
TCCAGTTCTAAACCGTTCATAATTATTACATTGTTTCAAGTTATTTGGTAAATCATTGAAAAAAATTAAACCTCCGTGCAACAAGCTATTAAAGAGCATATTTGAAGTAACATTATGTACATAAAAATTATTTATATTTCTTGTAGAGTATTTGTGGATATCAGTTACAAGTTGAGTTTTGTTATATATGTAGTTTGGAACTAACTTATTTTTAATTTTATAAATGATTTTAAGAGCCCCAAAAATCATCCTCTGCTTGACACTCATAAATTGTAATATGCCCAACATAATGTTAATTGGAGTGTATTTGTTGCAACCCAAAATTAATCTCATTAATTTATTTTGTAATTTCTGTAGTTTTTGCAGTTCACTTTGATTGATATTCATCATTAGTGACGAACAGTAATCTATATGTGGCATAATTATAGCATTATATATTAAACGTTTCGTAAACCCATTCAAGTGTCTATTTCTACTCACAAAATACATTTTTCTTGATATTTTCCTCATAATATATTCTGTATGTTTTTTGAAATTCAAATTTTCATCAAGAAAAAACCCTAAGTATTTAATATCACTCACTCTATCCAACACACTATGTACTATTTACATTTATTTTTAATAATTCGTAGTCAAGAAGACCCAACTTATATTTACTGCCTATCACCATAAATTTAGATTTACTTATATTTACACTAAGGTTATTATCGCAAAGCCATTTATATACATTATTCAAGTCAAAACTTATATCATCTGTCATTTGTTTCAAATTATTTCCACTTACATAAATCATTGTATCATCTGCAAACATAGTTAGCTCACATTTATTAACATAATGAACAATGTCATTTATATACAAATTAAAGAGAGTGGGCCCCAGAACAGTCCCTTGTGGAACTCCAAACTTGGTTTTTAATTCTCCAGATATAGAGTTTCTGAATTTAACTTTTTGTTTTCTCTGTTCCAAGTAGCACTTTATCCATTTTAGAACTAAACCCCCAAACCCCATTCTACTCAGCTTACGAACCAACAAGCTTCTGTCCACAGTTTCAAATGCACGCCGGAAATCTAAGAAAACGCGCCAGCACGATATCACCCTTATCGTTAGATTTAAACCAATTATCACATACATTAATTATCGAATATTCACATGAATAGTTTTCTTCTGAACCCGATTGATTGTCTATTAAAATATTGTTTAGCATCACAGAACTCTAACAACTGATTATTTACTGTATTTTCTAATATTTTTTCACATATTGGAACCGTGTTTATGGGTCTATGATCATCTATATATATATATATATATATATATATATATATATATATATATATATATATATTATATATATATTATATATTATATATATATATATAATATATATATATATTATATATATATATATATATATATATATATTATATATATATATATATATTATATATATATATATATATATATATATATATATATATATATATATATATATATGCAACATGTTCAAGCTAAATAAAAACCACCTGCGGGGGCACCAACTAAAACTGCAGAAAGAACATTTCAAAACAACCCCCCGCCAGTTCTTCCTATCGAATAGAGTTTGTGAAAAATGGAACAAGCTCCCGAATGAAGTTGTCACTGCACCGAGTATAAATGCGTTAAAAAACAGACTGGATGCTTGGAATGGAGGCCTAGTGAATTGAACTATTGTTTGCTTTTTTGGTGTTTTTGAGATTACTGCTCTCTGTTCTGTACCATTGATTTTGTTATCATTGATTTTGTTGTTCTATTTTTATTGAATTGGATACTATGTATTTTTTTTATATTTAAGTTGTTTTTTTTCACGAATGTAATGTTAATTTTTACTCTTATTTCTGAGCCATAACAGGCTTTGGCCTTGGCTCTTTTTGTAATATAATAATAATAATAATAATATATATCAGTGGCGGCTCGTGAGGTTTTGGTTTGAGGAGGCTACAAGAAGTGTTAAAAATACACCATAGGCGAAAATTTTTAGGATTTCAAGGTCAATATAATTTAAAGAAAATCAAAGTAAAACAAGCACCCTAAGCTATTAATTTGTTTTCACTTTCGAGTGTCTACCTTGAGACCTACAACTCCTATTTACAATATTCACAAAAATTCTTCTCAGCCAATTAATCAATTCATCTATTCTTAAAATTTTTTCTTTCACATAATAGGTACCTACCTACCTACTTAACGAATTTTTTAACAGCTCGTGAGAGCAAATAAAAAGTTATTATATATTTTTGAAGATTAGCGGGATTCTGCGATCTTTAACGTTAGCAAAATGATCTATATAATATCCTCATAAAATTTTTTGTCTTTCGCCAAAAGTTTTTACCAAATTCCTTTTCAATAGACAACAAACTAATATTTTTTCAAACGATCCTGGCTCATTGAATTTCGTAAATAAGTTTTAATTCTCTTAAGAGTGGAAAACGAGCGCTCTACGGAAGCCGATGTCACCGGGATAGAAACAATTAGACATAAGAGTTTATAAACTTGGGGTAATTCTTGATTCAAATCATTATCAAAAGATATTTAATAGTCCTCACATGATTTTTCATTTTGCCCCAAAATTTCATTGTCATTATAAACAACACACAGTTCACTTTTTTATGGCCACCTTATCAAAAAAAGTGTATTTTTGACATAAATTTTTCCAAAAAGGTTATCTGGAAATTAGCCGAAAATCCGGTAAACAAATTTTTATTGAGTAAGTCGAAGAAATGCAGTTCTTTCAAATCAGAGAACCTTATTTCTATTTGACGCCCTAATAGTATCCAAAATTTCATAAAATATTTGCTTATAGTGAAGCTCCATATCTGCGTAACTGAATTTCTTTCATTTTGGGCTAAATTGAGTCGTATCATCAGTAGTTTTGAAATACAGAAAAATAGTTTTTTAAAAATAAACTTCTGCACGAAATTCTGAAAATTTTTTCCAAAAGAAACTTGAGCCGATTTCGTGAGTAAATTACATCTGAAAACTTGTGCTGTAAGATTTGAAAAACTATTTCTGTTTGTTCAAAAATTAATTTAAAGATGTTTTAAAAAATATATAAATTCCCTTATCTTGTAAGTAGATATTAATTCCGCGTGCTGTATTTAAAGTTACTTTATCGGTGAAAAATTCCTCACTTTCAACCTAGGTATAGAATTAAATCCTCAAATCCTAAGCGGCCCCAAACAGAGACATTTTCACTAGTAAAAAAGTAAACACTGCCAACAAAATAATTTATTTTTTACCTGTGATCCGGTTAGGCAAGGATTTCTCTCATAATTCCGTGTATTAAAACCGCGGTTTTTGTTTCCTGTTACGGCTGCACCAAATTGTTTAATTCAGGGGTAGGTTTTTTTTGTTTTTATCAAAACTTTATCCTCATAACTTAGGGCACTAAAAGTTTATGGGATAACAAATATTCCACTAAGTCACCACTGAAAATTTTTGAAATTAATTTCAGTAATCAAACTCATTTTAAAAACATACGCGTGACGCGAGCTGATTCCGGCGTCCATTATTCAGGACAGTACGAATTACTATCATACTACGATTCCATCATCGATTTTACGTGATGTCAGGAAGATACTATAGTTGTGGTTGGTTAATTTTGCATAAGTCTGGACTTTATCGGTGTTTCCATGTACAAGTTTTTTTGTTTTCTATTTCGAAGAAGTAATCATTCGGAGTATTTGTTTTTGAGTGGTGTGAGTTTTGCTTTTCTGTGGCAGGCATAATGAACGTTGAGAATATACCTTTCTAAGCTTTCCGCAGCGTTGCCACAAATCTTGAAATGAATGAAATGCAGTCAATGTAAATACCTTCTATCCTTAATTAATAAATTATATTATATAATGTAGGTTGAAAGGAAGGTAGGTGCATAAAATAATATGATTTTGATTAATATAAATATGCTGAATGCTGACTATTCAATATAATATATATAATAGTATATATATATATATATATATATATATTATATATATAAATATATATATATATATATATATATATATATATATATATATATATATATATATATATATATATATATATATATATATATATATATATATATATATATATATCTGTATCGCAGCTTGCTGCGATATAGATTTTTAAGTCTTAATCAATTTATCAAAATACGGAGGTATATCTCGACAAATTTGTTTATATATATATATATATATATATATATATATATATATATATATATATATATATATATATATATATATATATATATATATATATATATATATATACATATGTTCGTATGTATGTGCTTACATATTTTTAATTTGTTCACACGATAAAGGGCCCAATTCTGGAGCAAGAGAGTTGAAAATTTGTAAGTAGGTAGTTTCGTATGATATCTTGAATATGATTGGTTTCGGTATGGATGGTCCTGGGAGTTTAGCCACAAGGGAGGAAATGAATCTTGTTTACACGATAGAAGGCGCAATTTTGGAGCAATAGGGTTGAAAGTTGGTAGGTAGATAATTTTTCATGTTATTCTGAATGGGATTGTCTGTGGGGAAATAATTGATCAAGAGGTTGAGCCACAAGAGAAGAATTTTCTTCACACGATAGAGCGCACAATTTTAGAGAAATATGGTTGAAAGTTTGTAGGTAGATAGTTTTTCATGTCGCCTTGGATGGGATTGGTTTTGCTACGAATCAGTTAGGTGGTTGAGCCACAGGAGAGGATATGAATCTTTAGATGATAAAGGGTGCAATGTTGAAGCAATAGGGTTGAAATTGGGAAATCTGAATAGACGAAAAACTGGTTTCATTAGAAAAAAAATCTTAATTAAATAAATAGACTTTTTAAACTAGATACATTACGAAAACCTGCTTTTATAATGCAGCTTGCTGATGCGATATAGGTTTTTTAGTGAATACGATTCTCCATTGTGCGTCATATTAGACGTATTCTTCTTCTTAGTGAATGAACCAAACGAACTGAAATATAAAATTTGAAATTTTTTTTTTCTAATATACGGAAATAATGTCGTCAAAAATATTATCCGAATTGGAGGCTCGTACGCGATCTCCGATCTACGTTTCCTCTTCGGAATTATTTTCTTTCGAGATTGCCCCCGACGCAGACGCGACCGCCGTCGACTCAGCCCACGGGGAAACCCCCGATGGGGGTTCGTCAATTGCAACGCGAACCCCGTCGCGAGAACAGGTCGAGCCGCCGTCCGCCGCGTCTCGACGACCACCGCTTTTACCTGCGAGAGGGAGTGACCACAGCGAGAAGAATATGTCGAGGGTGAGTTGTTTTATTGTGCAAGTTTATACGTCTTAGATAAAAACTTAGAATTTATCATTTAGCGTTTTTAAGGAAACGTTCATGTAGTTCTTTCATTTATTATATTGAAACTTTGAAATTATAATTTATTCAATACTATACACTAAATATTTTGTGAAGAAACAGAACACTGTTGATTCCAAGATAATTTTTTCTTGATCCATCATCGCAACTTTGATTTGAATATATTTTCTAACGTTTCTTTTGGTTTTTAAGCTGCTATAATATTGCATTTTTTATAGCATTAAGATCCAGTAGCATTTATAGGTATATATATATATATATGTATATATATATATATATATAAATATATATATATATATATATATATATATATATAAATATATATATATATATATATATATATATATATATATATATATAAAAGGTACTTTTCATTGACTGTGTCAGGTGTATAAATTTCACTCTATATAATAAAGTTAAGCTTAAACTTCACTATATATAAAAATTATCAGATAATGAATTTAGCAGTAAAGGATAGCCGACATATTTCGAGTTATGAACTCATTAACAAGACTAACTACACTCATGTAGTTAGTCTCGATAATGAGTTCTTGATTCGAAACATGTCGACTATCCTTTACTGCTAAATACAGTATCTGATTATTTTTATTTAGTGAAACTTAAGCCAAGTGTTGTTTTAAAAAAGTTTAAACTTAACTTTTTTCTTTATGATGTGATTAGTACTGAAGAAGGTGGAAATACCTCCGGAACGTACTTTTAGTAAATTACATAATATAATATAATATAGAAAATATAGAATATTTTATATAAATATAGAAAATCGAATATATATCTATTATATATATATATATAAAGATATATATATATATATATATATAAATATATATATATATATATATATATATATATATAATATATATATATATATATATATATATATATATATATATTATATATATATATATATATTATATATATTATATATATATATATATATATATATATATATATATATATATATATATATATAATATATATATATATATATATATATATATATATATATATATATATATATATATATATAAATGTATCAATTCAAAGCTTTAGTTGCTCACCTGTTGTATCTAATATTTTTATATCAATTTATGTTTCATTCCTTTCCTGTTCTGTAGGTTATATGTGAGTATTCAAGGTGAACTAGTGTTTATATTGAAGCTGAATTTGATATTTGATATTTCGTACTTATATCTTTCTTGAAATAACAGTACTTTATAATTATTGATAAGTATAATATCGGATTTATTTTGAACTAAATATTTCCTTGTCTCGTCTAATATGAATAGACTTCTGCATCAATGATTCCAAGTACGTCTTCAGTCTTATAACAGATCGATACAAATAATAAAATGATTTGAAATAGCCGCTGTGTCCAGTAGTCATATCCATTAGGTATAAGTAGAGCTTCATATGTATTTAAATAACAGAAATATGTAAGAAACTGAATTTTGAGTCTTCTGATAACTTGTGTTTGGAACAACCAATCAATCCAATTCGAAATACTTCAACTATATAAATAGAGGTTTAAATTTCCAAAATGAAAACTCTAATCGAACCAAAAAAAAACTTACATTTCCTTGTTGTTGTAATCAGGTTCAATCTGAAAAGGAACGAATATGTCATCGTCAAAAAGGCATCTCATGGAATTTGCTATCTATTTTAACCAGTTGTCGGCACTTAAGAAAGCTTATATAAAACCAATCCATAAAGCTAAATAAAGGTATAATATGTCTAATTACAGACCTATATCATAAATTTCTAATCTAGAAAAGATTTTTGAAAAAATTATATACCGCAGAGTTTTGGATTTTGTTACGAAACATAAATCAATATCAGTATGATTTTTTGAGAAAACTGAAGATGCTCTTATTAATTTAATTTATGAAAAATTAGACAAAAGTAAGCTTATTGGTCTGGACTTTCGTAACTTATCGAAAGTATTTGATACTGTTGATCATGGAATATTGCTCGAAAAACTTACAAATTAACAAATTCGAATAATATTACGCGTAATAAGAGTATTTTAATCATAAAACGATATAAGTCTGCTAGTATTAAGAATAGTCTCATTATAAGGCAATAAGCATTTTTAACTTACTACCTAATTAATTGAAAGTTCTAAGAACTGAACATGAGTAAAGAACAAAATTTAAAAGATGGCTGCTCCATATTTGAATGTACACCAAAATATAAAAATGAAAAATATTTTCAATATTATATTTTGTTGACGGAAAATTTAAAATGTTATTGATAATTATTTAAATATACTACTAGTAACTTTTAGTTATAAGTTTCCACACTCAACCACGAACAGGTAACTGGGTTACCTCTGTGGATTTATGTAATATATAACATATTATATAATTTTTTTTGGGTATATAAAAAAAATTATTGCATTCTACCTTCTCCCTCTGTAGCAGAAGACCTAGATTAATAGGAATATTAGTCTTATACTTGTTACTGTCGATTCATTAACTAGACGATATAGGAGGAGACTATCTGATTATACTTATGTCTATTGATTTACGAATAGTAAAAAATATAGTATTACTCGTAAACCAAACTTTATCATATTTGTACCTATTGATACCAAAGTTTGATGAATCTCATACATAAAATCATAAGATTATTGATTTTGATAAAGATTTCTTTTTTTGGGCCGATTAAAACTCGAGAGGTTCAATAACTCGTTTTTAAGATATAAAAATAAACTGAAAATTCATATCTGTATATAATAATTTCTGATAATCTCTCGATTCAATTCTTCTTGAAGGAACATCTCCAAAGTTTCCGTGATTTTATGGAATTCATAAGATCTACAACATTAAGGACCTCTTTACCTCTTACCAAGGATAAGCACATCAGACTGTAGCTCGTACTAGTATTAAATGATTGTTATTGAATTCAAAATATCAAATAAATTAAGAATTAAGTGTTTAGATAATTTATATGGAAACGTTTGAGAGTAATTAAATTGAAGAAATAAAGGAAGATTTGGTTATAAAATTGTTATTAATAACAATTTTTTCAAGTTATGAAAATAAATATTTCATTAATAATTTGTATAATTTTTGAATCAGATTCTCTAAAAAAAATTTTGAAATGCCTTTGAGTTTTTCTCAGGAAAGTTTATGTTGAAGTCTCTACTTTTCGAGCAAAAATTTAAAATGTTAAAAAACTTTTCTCTTTTGTTTATTCATTTCGATCCCTGATTATCATAGTATGAATAGATATCAGTTTATTAGTGAAAATTATAGTTAATTCTCTACTTCAAAATCTTACGTAATTTATAATGATACACTGATATTATATTCCTATCTTTATATTTATTTAGAATACTCGCACGCTTAGTAACTCTTTCAAGAACGTTGTGACTAACACAGTTTCAGGCTTAGCTTGAATTCGCCAATTGTCTGGAGTGCAATGTGTAACGTCGTTTCAAAAATGAATACAATGTTTCATTTATCAATTGGTGTATTTTTACAAGGCTTTAAGAAAAACAATTTCAATCTTCCATCCTTTTTGGTTGTAAATATATCGATAAATTTATCGGTTGGTTTATTATTATCACGATGTATGGACATCCAGCTAGCCAAGTTTCTCAAATACGTTGTCAGATTTTGTTTTTCATTCCAATGATGACTTAAAAGATGACCTATATTACTCCACTCGCTATGGCCGTGGTTTATTTCTATATCACGGTGATAAATTCCGTATGGGGGTTTAATTTAAACCCTCTAACACGCCCTCTTGGCTACCAAGCTAGTTAGTCGAGTACGTTAGGTACGCTAGCTAGTATTTGGGAGGTCTCGGGTTCAAAGCCCGGGGCCGACTGGTCTGCCATGAGTTTTTTCAGAGGTTTCCTCATGGTAATGTAAGTCACTGCTTGCAAACTTATAAGGCGAATGCTGAGCCAGTATTAATCCTCTGAACCCTACCCACACTTCCTATGTTCGTTAAATATCCCGTTTCGCCTATCCTTAATGCACTTGTACATACAAGTGTATCCTCTGATCTGGCTGAAGGAGTTAATCCCAAACTCAAGCTGCCTGCCTCCCTGACATATACTTCAGGGAGGAATGAATCACGTGTGTTTCCTTTTTCCTTCCAGCCATTACTACCAAATCCTAATGAACTATTGATTGATGATTCTGATACTTTTTAATACGAATTGAATATACATATTTGAAACGGTGATTGAATAACGCCTTGCAGATAATGTATCCCACCACGCAGTGCTAAGAACTGCGTACTTTGCAAATGGCAGGCCAGTCGGCCCCGGGGTTTGAACCCGAGACCTCTCAAATACTACTACGCTGGCTAGTATTTGGGAGGTCTCGGGTTCAAACCCCGAGTCCGACTGGTCTGCCATGAGTTTTTTTCAGAGGTTTCCTCATGGTAATGTAAGTCACTGCTTGCAAACTTATAAGGCGAATGCTGGTCCAGTATTAATCCTCTGAACCCTATCCACACTTCCTATGTTCCATAAATATCCTGTCTCACCTATCCTTAATGCACTTGTACATACAAGTGTATCCTCTGATCTGGCTGAAGGAGTTAATAGCAAACTCAAGCTGCCCGCCTCCCTGACACATACTTCAGGGAGGAATGAAACACGCGTGTTTCCTTTTTTTCCTTTTCCCTCTTGGCTACGGCTACGGAAACTAACAGAAATAGTTTCAAAACTGATAAGAATAATCGAAAATAGGCAATGAATTACACATAGAAAATCAAACCTTCAAAACTTTTGACATAGAAATAAATGCTTAATATAAGAGTTAAAACTTTAGAATCGTTTGAATGAATAATATGAACTATATATTGAAGGAATGACCTATCAGTGTTGTTAAATTTCATATGCCGGTTCATTTAAACCCCTTAAATGTTTCATGTTGGCTACGGTCAAGGGAACTAACAGAAATAGTTTAATAATCGATAAGGAAAATTGAAAATAGGAAATGAATAACATATAGAAAATCAAACCACCAAAACATTTGGAACTAGAAATAGACACATAATATATGAGTTACAAATTCAAAACAGTTTGAATAAATTATATGAACTATATGTTAAAGGATGAACTACCAATGGTGGCAAATTCCACATGGGGGTTCAATTTAACTCCTAACATGTCCCCGTTGGCTACGACCAAGTAACCAACAGTAACAGAAATAGTTTCGAAACCGATAAGGAAAATCGAAAATCGACACATAGCAATTAAACCATCAAAATATTTCAAAATCGAAATACATACATATAAGAGTAACAAAATCAGAATTGTTTGAATGAATAATATGAACCATAAATTACAGGATTAGCTATCAATGCTTATTATACCCGATATAAGCATAAAAGCCCATGGGATTGTAAACATTGTACATTACCTAACTAATGAATTATTTGAACCATTAAAACTTATAAACATTCATACCTAACATAGGATTCCAACCCAGCATGCCTGTTTCACTTATGGTCACTTTACTGCTGCTCCACAATGCGTGTATTATTTTGATTAAGTTCAGACGATGAATAAACATGTATTTAGCTATATTAGATAATTATAATAATAATAATAATGTTTATTCAGTCATTGATTAAAATGGAGTGCTAACAAATTAACTCAAACCATTTTCAGCATCTTCGTCCTAATTAAATTCAATAATAATTAAATGAAAATATTAAATATATCAAATCATAAAATTTCAGTTACATTAAATAAACCTCCCAAACTAAATTAAATAATGCTAAATAACACCCAAAATAACAACACAATAATAATTCTTCATTGAAATGAAGAATTGAAAATAATCTATGTTAAATCTCCCAGGTAGTCTGACAACTTATATGGCTCTAATCGTACTAATAAGGTGAAAACCAGCTGTTTGAATTGTTTCAAGTTTCTAGTCAATTTAATGTTATTTGGTAGCTTGTTGAAAATTGGTATTGATGAGTAATATGAACCCTTCTCATAAATTCTGAATCTGTGTTTAGTAACTGAATAGTTTAAATTTCGGGTATGAGTTGATATCAAGTTATTAAATGATAAGTGATTTTTGAGAATAAACATTAATATTTCAAATATGTATAGGCCTGTAATTGTTGAAATATTATGTTCTCTGAAACTTCCCCTACATGAATCAGTCTTCTTTAAATCTAACACTATTCTAAGAGCTTGTTTTTGTTTTATGAATACGTCACTCATATCGAGCTGTTACATAATCTATATCGAATAAAATATAGATTGAGAATTACCTCCTTTCGATGAATTCATTAAATTCATCCGGTTATTCTGGTCGAATTCATTGAAATCGTAATTTGGTGGTGAGGGTATCGTCATTGTTCTAAAACGTTAAATTTAATTCACCGAATGACGTTAGATCAGATTTCAAAATAAAACAAACAAAAAATAGTTTTACTTTGAATAACTCATCTAAAGAAGCCACTTTTTTTGGCGAAAGAACTGTTATGTCTAACAAAATACAGTGAACATCAAAAACCGAAATTTCATTTGCATCATAAATAATTAATCAAAATTTAAAATATTTATTCAACATACTATTATGTTTTCTAAAACTTATATCTATTTCCCAAATTGAAATCATTAATTATTCGCTCATCATATTTCCTTCGACGTAAAAATTTGAACAAGACAAACTCGTAAACCGAATGAGATCGACTGTTATATAGTAATTGAAAATGTTTGAAAATGACGACATAATCAATTAACATTCAGACTTCCCACGAACGGAAGTATATTCGACACCATGTTTGCCCCCTTAATATGAAGAAGTAATTATATACAGTATGCAATGTAACCACATACATACTACGCAGACTATTGATTTTATGATTTGAAGATAACTACCAACATCAAGGTGTACGAAATACAACGTGTGGATAAATCGCTTTTTGCGATAGCATTAGAATATGTGGCTGAAGGCTGAAAATGAAATGTTCAAGCAATATTAAAACAATAAACTGTCACTGTTTTAATGATATATATATATATATATATTTATATATATATATATATATATATATATATATATATATATATATATATATATATATATATATATATATATATATATATATATATATATATATATATATATATATATATATATATATATATATATATATATATATATATATATATATAAAAAGTAGATAAATCGTGAGGATGCAGTCAAAAGTACTGGGCTGTTCTAAAGAAGGCTCTGTGTTATTATGTCAACGTTTCGAAAATTCTTTATTTTCTTCTTCAAGACATTTAACTTGAGGTTAGTAGTGAAAAGTCAACATCAACAAAACACCTTAGGGCATGCTTGTCTCACAGACAAGCATGCCTTCCGCAATTCGTCTGCCGAAAGAAAATATTATAACCTTTTTGGAAATTTTACAGTCAATTGATTTTATAAGTGATTAAAACTATTAATAGATGTTATCCACTTCAGTGGGGATGACTTTTAGGTGTTTTGTTGATGTTGACTTTTCACTACTAACCTCAAGTTAAATGTCTTGAAGAAGAAAATAAAGAATTTTCGAAACGTTGACATAATAACACAGAGCCTTCTTTAGAACAGCCCAGTACCTTTGACTGCATCCTCACGATTTATCAACTTTTTCTTTAACTAGTCAGTCAAGACTACCCTTCGTCTTATATATATATATATATATATATATATATATATATATATATATATATATATATATATACACACAGGTTTTTATTTAAAAGAGTCCGATATTTTACAGGACACTTCCTCAGTTATTTATAAGGTGAAAAGTTCATACAAGACTGGTTTTTTTTTTTTTTTTTTTATTTAAATTGGTGTGTCTCAACAGCTTTGGTCATTGACACAGGTACATGTATAATTTTACAATTTCATTTAACAATTTTTTAGCCAATGAGCAGGACAATCAGATTTGTGTATACAAATTAGTCTGGTTTAAATATTGAATAACTTTATGTATTTGAGCTGGTGAGTTGAGAATTTCTGTCATAGTGTTTGCTAGTCCAAGTTGTTCCCTTTGAATCGTATACCTCTGACATTCAGTCATTAGATGGTGTACTGTTAGTGCTGTGTTACAATCTCTGCAGAAAGGCGGCGGTCCAGAGGTTAATAAAAAGTTGTGTCTTATGTTTGTGTGACCAATTCTTAGCCTTCTGATAATTAGTTTATCTCGTCTAGGTAGCGGAGGCTTGGTGGAGTGCCGAATGTCGTGTAATTTTGATTGGTTTCTGCTCCAGTGCTCTTGCCATAAGGATTTTATTTTGTTCTTGAAGCACCATTTCAAGTCGTGACAGAGTTGTATTCCTTCAGTTGGATGTCTGGATGTAGTTGCCTCTTTCGCTGTTCGATCTGCAAGTTCGTTACCCACAATCCCAACATGCGAAGGGACCCAAGGCCTGGTTTTGCAAGGCCTTTAGTTTTGAGATATAAGTTGTTAAAAATATATATTATTTTTGACATGACAGCAAAAAAAAAGCATTGGAATCAATTTATTAGATTACTTGATACATGAATGAGAAAAAATTGCAGGATAAACCTTTTAGCCCACTTGATACCTTTATTTTCAAAGAATCAAAGGAGAAGATTCGAAGCACCCATTAATTCAAATCAAATTATCACAAAGAAAAAATTGTGACTCCCAAAATACTAATTTTCGTCCAAATTGCGACATTATTTCAAAAATTATTTACGAATATAAAAAATTAAATAAAATTTGTACAACCTGTATCTCGAAAATGAAGGCTTGCGGGTCAACTCTTATATGCATTTTTCACTTTATAAGTAACTGAGGAATCTTTCTGTAAAACATCGAACACTTATTAAAGATGTTAAATATATAAGTCAGGCATGCGTAAATGAGACCTGCTGGAATGATATATATATATATATATATATATATATATATATATATATATATATATATATATATATATATATATATTTAAAATCTTTGAATGTAATCACAATTTCGTAAGTAACTTCTTTGTTAACCTAACTTAAATTTTAATCAATTTATTTAAAATATAATTGTCGACCATAGTCAATTTCATTCATTACATAAAGTCAATACGGAAAATTCTTCAATAATTAAAAATTATCAAACAATCCCATACGCCTGTTTAGGGTAGATATCTTTATATCATAAGTATTTGTTATCGCGGCGAATTCTGCATTTTTGATCTAAACAGTAAATTGTTGGTTCTCTATATCTTTGGCGGAGGGGGGTTGTAATCCATATATATCCGTACAAGACAGAAGTATATCAAGAAGTGTGATACACGAGTTGTTTGACTAAATTTGTTAAAGTAAAATCAGACCAAATTATCCACTAGTTGTTACCTCCATTTTCTATATTCACTGTATCCACTGAATCTAAATCTTAATTTTATGAAAAGAATAACCTTGTTTATAATTTTATAACTCATACATGATGTTTACTTCTGCTTCTCATTGCCATACTTTGAATCGTGTATATTTGCTCCTGTTTTATACTTATATATAGCCAACTATATGTTGTTTTTTAAAATGTTGCGTTGCTGTAAATTTTATATCTTATTTTATATTTCATACGCCTCATGTTTTATCACGCAGAAGCTTATAGGTACATAGCTTGTACCTTTACTTTTATTTTGTATGTACACATTTAATTTCATTTGCACTTTTATACTGTATTTTGTATTTTTAAGTGTTTTGTTGCTCTTGGTTTTATATCTAATTTTATGTTGCCTGAACCTCATGTAGAATTAATTTGTTTATCACGCACAAGCTGTTTCACAGCTTCAGTGATTACTTCAGGTTATTCATGAAAATATTGGTAAATATTGTCAAAAAATATAGTACCTCGGGCGCGATTTGTATTGGGCAACAATAAGAATTATTTCAATTAACTCCGAGTCAAATAAACAGCACTGAAGAGTTCTAAAAAAATCGAAACAGCTGTATGAAGATCTCGAGTCGGGGTGACTTGACATTTTCTAAAATTCACTGATGCATTTTGAATGCCGATTTCACGTCGCGGAATACGTATAACCAGCTCCTTTGGAAGATTCTTTGATAATTTTAAATTATAAGAATTTTTTCTGTTCAATTGTAATATTGGAAAATTTTATATCATTGGCAAAGAGTTTCCATAACTGAATTACTTCAAATTATGAAAGTATTCAAAATGTGAGAGAGTTATCTATCATTCTATACTCATACTTACTATCTTTTTGTAAAATTGAGATTCTTCAATCACTATCTCTCCTACGCCTTCAGCATCTGTGAAAAAGAATTTCCTATACTTAAGATTTAGACTTTGATCGTCTGGAAACAATGTGATAAGCAGTTTTTATCGATATAGGTTAATGCCGTGTCACAGAGTGCGATGTACAAGTTGGTCTAGAATATATTTTCTCCACGATCATCACAGAATTCGTCAATTCTGATATCAAATTTTATTACAGAATGCTGGAATTCTCTCTCTTGAGATTGAAGAAACATTCTGCAACACCTCTGCCCCCATGCAATTTAAATGTATTTGCTTTCTCTCCCTTGTAATAGAATAATATTCTCACACTGGCTAGCAATAATGACATTAGCCTTGACGCAGTTGATTGTCATCATAGTGGCAAATTTGAGTAAGTGTCAAAATTATTGCTGTCACGTTTTCATTCGAAAATATAATAAGTATTATGAATTTATGCAGTGATTCAGAATCAAAATGTGAAAATACACCACCACACTGGTCATTCTTATGGGAGGACGTCGGCTACTGTGTTAGTGGACACAGGAGCAGATATGGAAACACTAAAAAGGCATGGGAGGTGGAAATCTTCTCAAGTGCCAGAAGGATACATGAAAAATTCGGTGGAAAATCGAATAAATAAAGCAAATAAGATAGTCTCATCAATTACTGGATCTAATACACCGCTAATCATGCCTTCCACTTCAAATTATGTGACTGTTAGTTCATCTTCTACAAACCACGCAATTGTTGAAAATTCTTCCAATAATGCACCAGTTTTCATTTCGAGAACTGTACAAATATAACAATTTATACAAAGTACTTATCATGTTTCTCGAATTATTGAGTGTTTACCTAATATAATTGTGATTGAGTTCTGTAATATAAATTATCATATAAAAATATATATTTGAAATTTTCGATCGTGGAGAAAGTATAGTCTGCTACTCGGTTAGAATGAAAATTCGTGATGCTCGTGGTCTTTTCCACTCGCATCGAATTTTCATTCTAACCTTGTTACAGAATATACTATTCTATCTATTAATATCCGCTATTCCAACAATAATAATTCAAGAATCGAAGACCACAACAGCATTGCCAGATTAACATTTTTGGGGCCTATATATAGTCTGAGAAGTGCTGGCGGCATTAGGGGGCACCCATTAATTACGTGAGAGAATTTTTGCAATTTTTCGCTACATGGTGAGATGTGAGATTTTGCTCGATCTCCTCCCCCCTCCTTGAATCTCATGTGAAAATTTTCAAAATGCATATTTGTTATGTAAATGAGTTGAACTGTGCTCGATTCCAATAGATTTGTTAAAAAAAAATAATTTTCAGGAACAAATATTAAAAAAAAGAAAACAATTGCTTAGTGTTAAAAATTGTATTATAACTACGTAAAAATTGTCTACTAAGAATAACCCTTGCCATCATTACCATTACGTGAAAAGCTGTTCAGTTACAGGCATAGTAAATTGAAAAGTACCTGATAATGACTTTTTATTAATCAAACTTATTAAATACCGAACATAATATTTTTGACATTCATATTATTTACAGGACCTTCAGAGATATATTTCCTCTGGTGCTTTTGTATGTAAACGTCCAACACTTCTTCAGCTTTCATTACGTTGGAAATATCCTGGTGTAAGTGCAGTAAAGCCAAGCAATTCAGTCTCTCTTCAGTCATACTCTAATGTTTGGGAGAGAATCGGCAAACTTGTAAGCTTGCGCCGGGTGTTTAGGCATATTATTTTCGGGATTTGACTTCCAAATTTGCAGCTCACTTTTCAAGGCTGAAAAACATGGCAAATGTTGTCTATATTTAATCGCCCCTTGAAGAATGTCACTAATGTAGGCATCGTTTAGATCTAGTAACAAGGAGTTGCAACTTGCCTACGTATTCCATCTCCTTCTTGGGGAAGCTTGACGTCAGTTCATTTATAATGAAATCAAGAAACGGGATGTACACTGTCATACGATAGTAGTCCTCAGCTGACTCTGTCTGTACATTAGATCGGTTTCCTTGTCGAACTGTCCTAGGCATTTAATTACTGTGCCCATTTCTTCCGCCAACTTAGCAATTTTGTTATAAAGCGCTTTAAAGATGTTAGTGCTGTTGTCTCGTTTTTCCTGAATGACCTATATTGTAGTTTCTACGAGCTGCGAAGCTTTCAGCACATCCATGTATTCTGCTTGGAGTTCGCGAGCTAAAGGTAAAGTTACTCCTAAATGACCTGTATTAATTGTAGTTTCTACAAGCTGCGAAGATTTCAGCACATCCATGTATTCTGCTTGGAGTTCGCGAGCTAAAGGTTAAGTTACTCCAAGTACCTCAGCCAACATTACTATACTGATTAAAAACTCATTATGATAGAATAGAGTGTGGGAAAGCAAATGCATTACTTCCTTTAACTTCCGGTGCACTAGCAATGGTTTCTAGAACAGTGAGAAGTGCAGGAAGGTGTTCCATGAACGTCAACATGGCTTCGTGTCTTTCTATCCATCTTGTCTTTTTAAACCATGTTTTCCTGGCTTGAGATCATGATTTTCCCGCATCTCTTTTTCCAAAGCTTTAAATCTTGCAGTAGAGTCACGACAAAAATTTGCTAAAGATGATATGACTCCCACGATATTTCTGATGCTAGCAAAAGAGCAAGCTTTGCTTATAGCCAAGTTCAGTCTGTGGTTGGCACAGTGGCTGTCGATTGCAAGAGGTTGAATCTGGGATATGCGGGCTTGCACACCCTTAAATATTCCACTCATATTAGAGGATCTATCAGAAGCTTGTATAACGCATGGTACACACATATATGATAATGAAATGATCAAGGTTAATGTTGGGGCAGAGTCAGTGAAATTATGAATTCGAAATTACACAGATTTTATAAACATTTTAGAATAAGTAAAGATGACAAATTGCTGAGATTTTTTGCTCTAACATGTCTGAAAGTTCGTGACCCTGTGCCCCCCCCCTTAGATCCGCCACTGGTAGCATAGAATCACAATGAGATTTAATAATGAAATACTTAAATAGGAACTATTGAAATTTGTTAAAGAATATTCCCTCTAATTAAATTCACGGAAACTCATGTATGATCTCAAGAGTGACTACTACTTTAACACTTTTTATTCCGCCATAACTTCAATAAAAAGTTCTATTAATTCAAGTAAATTAGTAATATTTTATACAAATGTGGAGAAAACAAAATTAGTAATAGAACAATGGTTGTAATAAGTCATACAGAATTTTTTTTTTGTGAGAATCATTAGTGCGTCGTATGTTTATTATAAAAGGATATGGCATTATTTTTTTATGATAATCATCACATCGTAGCGTATTTTTTTTTGTTAACGAATAATGTTGGAAAAATACTTGTTGATATTTAATAAATGAATAAATTGTTTCCAAACAAATGACTTTCTTTATAGTTAATAAGTTCTTCTATAAGTGCATAATTAAACCGCTATGATTATTATTATATATGATTTAGCCATATTTTAGTGGAGAAACATTTTTCACTTAATTAACCCATTTTCTTGCAATTTTCTACTGTTGTTTAAAAAAATTACCATTCCCCCACATGAGATTGAGTGGGATATCGCTCGACCCCCCCCCCAAACACCTCACGTAACTAATGAATGCCCCCTTATTAAGGGGACAAAGATTTCACTTTTTGCTATCGTGATTTTTTATACTTTAGTATGAATTGCTGGTCATGGATTATTAAATTTATATAGTATAGCGAAAAAAATTGAATTTCAAGGTTTTAAAGTACCGAAGCGCCTCAGGTGTATGTGTTCACATTATAGTGTTTTAGAGAAGCCGTATACATTTGTACATAGTATTAAATGAAGTCGCTACCGCTGTCTCTTCGCTCAGATCTTTTAAACTACTCAACGGATTTGAACGCAGTTTTCAGCAATAGGGAGAGTGATTCAAGAGGCCGGTTTATATTTATAATACATACATATCATAGTACAGCAAAGCCAAAAATATATTTTTGTCCGCTTAAATCGCAAACGCTGGCTAAACCTTACGGGATAGATCAAATTAATATACTCCGGAATTGTATTTTTTAACATAATGGATAAAAAAGTCCACGATGGTGTATATTTATCTCTTGAGGATAATCCACAGTAACCATTTTTATCTTTCACATATTACAAAAAAAATATGTGTCATTTACCAGGCCATTTCATACTATATTACCTATTCTTTATCCAATTAAATACATAACATACGTTGCATATTTCATATCGATCAAAACTGCCCTTAACAGCAATTCATTAAAATGGATATCTTAGAAGATAACAGAGATTTAAACAGCAGAGACTTAGCGGGTGACGGGCCGTACGTTTCGTTGCGGTTGGCAGCGGTCGGTGGGCGCGGGGTGTGCGGTGCCGTGTGCCTATAAATAGGGCATCGATGGAGCTAGTTAGTCGAGTATATTAGGTACGCTGGCTAGTATTTGGGAGGTCTCGGGTTCAAACCCCGGGACCGACTGGTCTGCCATGAGTTTTTTTCAGAGGTTTCCTCATGGTAATGTAAGTCACTGCTTGCAAACTTATAAGGCGAATGCTGGGCCAGTATTAATCCTCTGAACCCTACCCACACTTCCTATGTTCCATAAATATCCTGTCTCACCTATCCTTAATGCACTTGTACATACAAGTGTATCCTCTGATCTGGCTGAAGGAGTTAATCCCAAACGCAAGCTGCCCGCCTCCCTGACACATACTTCAGGGAGGAATGAAACACGTGCGTTTCCTTTCCTTTTTCCGCGCGGGAGTACCGTTCAACGGGGGCAGGAATGAGCGTAGCACGAATCGAGGTTCGCGGATTTATTTACTCGCGAGTAGCACTATAGATAGATAATAATTTATATGGTAGAACAGCGATTGCTGGGTCAGCTAGTTAATTTTTAAATTTCAAAATTTCTCTACAAATTTCAATTTTGGTGGGGGCCATGATTAGTGGAGGCTTTGATTGGTGGGGGCCTTGATTGGTGGGGAACTTGATTAGTGAGGGCCTAAAGGCTGCAGCCTGCTCCACCCTTTCGGTAAATCCGGCACTGCACAACATTAATAGATTCGACCGTTTGTTTAAAACGAGGATACCGGTTTCAACTAGAATAATCAAAATACACATTTGATAACGTTGACAATTGGTCATTAACGAACTAGCATACGTGCATCGATTCGGATTGACGTCTTTGACCAGACGGACAAACTCTTTGTTTGTAGAAGATTTCCGAAGAACGACACTATGTCAACGTATGATTCGACTACGCCGTAATCATTTGGTATCAGTATGTTTCCGGGAGCCATTCAATTACAACCTGTAGTTTATAAGAAACGATGAAATGTCGGTATCTTCCTTTGAGATTAAGAATTTTTAGTCGAATTTTTCTAGAAAATAATAGACTATTGCACTGTATCGAAGTGAGGTGCGGGAGTGGTTTTTAAATTCGTTTTAGACCACGAAATTGGAAGGTTTTAGTCGTATTATAAAAGTCGTAAAATAATAGATTATTGCAGAGTCAACATTCTAGTGCACGAATAATGTCTTCTTCCTTTTTGGACTTCTAGAGACAACGATATTCGAAATATTTTTGATAGTTGATATATATATATATATATATAAATATATATATATATATATATATATATATATATATATATATATATATATATATATATATATATATATATATATATATATATATATATATATATATATATATAAATATATATATATATATATATATATATATATATATATATATATATATATATATATATATATATATATATATATATATATATATATATATATATATATATATATATATATATACATATATATATATATACATATATACATATATATATATATATATATATATATATATATATATATATATATATATATATATATATATATATATATACAGGGCCGTCTCAGACCATCTCGGGGCCCTTGGGCACACGGAGAGTTTTGGGCCCTTTTAGGACATAAAAGAAATGTGAAGGATAACATGAGTTTGTATCTTCATTTAGTGATTTTATTAGTTATTATAGCTAGCTTCATACAAATCGATTGTAAGTAAACTGTTGACTTCTCTGAGAATTGTACGTACGTTTATATGATGATGATTTCTTCCTGAATTTTTGTTGTGCAAAATCTTCTATCTTGTCCTCAAAGTCTAATTCTTTAAGGATAACTCTTTCTATGCACATGATTGACAAATTGGTAAGACGTTCTTATACCAAAGTCGTTCGTAATTCATTGTTGATTCTTTTAAGCCGTGAAAATGAGCGCTTTCTACTACAATTGGTGACCACCAAGCAAAGAAATATCCTTGTAGCGACTTCCACATTCGGAAAAATTTCTTCTAATTTATCTGCTTTGATTAGTCCGCCGATTCATTTATAAGGTTTTCCAAGTACTGCCTCAAATGAAAACATTCCGATTTGAGCTTATCAGCGTTAATGTCTTCGTGATAGAATTCTGCAAATTCTTTGCATTTGTTTGTCAACTGGCCAGAATCGATTGTTTTTAACTGAGAAAAAACCGAAACGTTTGTTTCCTTATATGATTCCGAACGTTGCTTTACAAGAGCATCCAATGTGTTGATCATAGGAAGAAATGTTTCTTTACAAATTTTTCTGTGCCACTCAACTGTACAGTCTCTGATGATCCTTCCAAAAAAGAAATGCGTCTGCTGCGAATTCCCTTTCTTTGACTTTATAGTCAGCATTAGAATTTTTTTCTTTGGCAGCCGATTCTTACTGATCGAAATTACTGCGTACGCTACTGATATACCTAATCGGCAAGAAATGCAAAAAGTTTTTTGCAACGTCCATTGTCATGGTACTGCTCAGTAAACTTAGGCTTGCGTTATTGATGATTCACAGAAGATCATTCCATATCTCTGTTAGGAGATTGGTCTCCAATTTTTCCATTTTTTTTGGCAAGGCTTTGAGCTTTCTTTCTTGTTTCTCCTGGTTGATCAGTGTTTCTGGAATTTGATGTTGAAGCTTCGGAAATATGATTATAACCATTTTGAAAAGCATACAGAGCATCAGCTCGTGTAGACCATCTGGTTTCGGAGAGAGATTTCAGAACTTTATTTGCACCTAGGCATTCTGTCATTCCATAATTCTGTGTTTTGCCATCGATTAGTTGAAGCCGAAAAAAAATGAAATAGATCTTGGATTAGTTGAAAGTATGCTACTACTTCTGAAACACATCCAACCGCTTGAAAACCTACTAAATTTAGCGAATGAGCGGCACATGCGACAAAAATAGCAAATACAAATTTTTCTTTTATTCTTGCCTGAAGACCAGAATACTTTCCAGCCATATTTTCTGCATTATCGTAACTCTGTCTGCGACAATCTGACAATCTTTTATTGGAATATCAAGGTGTTCCAAAAAGTTTAAGACGGTATCTGCTATTTATTGAGCTTTATGCTCCTCCATGGATAAAAATTGCAAAAATCTCTCGATAGGCCCTCCGTCTTTTACGTATCGAGCAATGAAAGTCAGTTGGTCCACATGGGGAAGATCTGGTGTAGAATCCACGCTGATTGAGTAGTATTTTGCACCACGAAATTCAAGTCCCCTAGAAGCCAAAAATTTTGCGACTGCGACAATCCCTTTAAGTACGTTCTTCCAATAATCAACCTGTGCATCATATTGCGAAAGCAACTCACTATCATCTTGCCCATCAGTAGTTTTGTTTCATGCGATATAATTTATCATTGATTGCCTGTGCTGTGAACTCATGCTTCATCAGTGAGTTAATTATATGCTTCCAATCTTGCTTGTAACTAAAAAAATTTTAAGGCTAACTAGTTTTCTGCGCAGGGACCGATTTTCATAGATTCTGCATAGAAAATTGGACAACTCGGTGGGTAGATGAATCTGAATATAACCCTAGCTACAGATACGGCTAACGTAGGTGACCGATAGATAATTTTAGTTTTGCATCTGCCTTGAATAATAAAGCTAGAGGATAAAAATATAAAAACAAAAAAAATTTAAAAAAAAACTGGTTCGGTTGCCCAGATTTTTTATAAATGACGAAGTCGGAAATTGGGGCGCCTGCGGCCCTGGGCACGTGCCCCGAGTGCCCTTATGGAAGAGACGGAACTGTGTATATATATATATATATATATATATATATATATATATATATATATATATATATATTATATATATATATATATATATATATATATATATATATATATATATATAGACAAAGACAATGTTCGAAAGCTCGGACATTGTCTAAAGAGTATTCTTTCATATAACTGAAGGCTGAACTACCCTATTAATATTTTTTTTGGATACATTATAGCAGCTGTGAAATAAATTGACTATCTAATATATAAAATTCTAGTGTCACGGTGTTAGAAGTTAAACTCCTTCGAAATGGCTCGACCGATTCTCATGAAATTTCGTGTGCATATCGGGTTGGTCTGAGAATCAGCCAACATCTATTTTTCATCCCCCTTAATGTTAAGGGTGGTCCATCCCTTAATTTAATTTTTCTATTTTTCAGACAAAATTTTCTGTTCTATTTTTTTATGATACAGCATTCAAAAATGCATACAATCTTAAATTTTCACCCCTCTAAGATCAACTCATATTTTTTATTTGTTAATTATAAATTTTTTTTGGAAGGTTTTTATTTTTATTTTGTCATGACAAAGAATAAAAAAATTTATATTACTCTCAATTTTTTACCCTTCTTCGATCAACTCCTATTTTTCCATAGCGATTTTAATTTTTTTAAATTTTATCCACAGATCCGCAATAGAGTTGCAAGATGGCAATCGAAAATAACAATAGTCGGTCTGAGAATAGGTCGTAATATATTTTTCATACCCCTAATTGATTAGAGTGGTCCACCCCAAACATTTTGATAAATTTTTTGTACCAAATTTTTTTTTTATTTTTATTTTTTTATGATGTTGCATTAAGAAGTACATACAACTCTTAATTTTCACCCTTCTATCAACAACCCATATTTGTTAATAGCCATTTTAATAATTTAAACAACGTTTGCCGGGTCAGACAGATTGATAGATAGATATAATGATAGATAGATGGAAAGATAGATAGATAGTTATATAGATAGAGATACATCGGCAGATAGATGAATAGATAGGAAGATAGATAGATAAAAATAATTTATATAGCAAAACAACGTTCGCTGGGTCAGCTAGTATATATATATATATATATATATATATATATATATATATATATATATATATATATATATATATATATATATATATATATATATATATATATATATATATATATATATATATATATATATATATATATATATATATATAATGGTTGAAATGCTCGTGACTGACCAGTTGATAAAAGAACTTCGGAAACCAACTAAAAGGAATCTGTTCGTGGGGCTGCACTTAACATTTTGAGAGTGCCAAGGAGAAAAGAAAAAACTCCTTGACAGAATACAAAAGAAGTTCTTTCTCTTTTCCTTGGCACTCCCAAATTTTGACTGCAGCCCCACGAACAGATACCTTTTAGTTGGTTTTCGAAGTTATTTTATATATATATATGTATATATATATATATATATATGTATACCTATATATATATATATATATATATATATATATATATATATATATATATAAATATAAATTTTTTTTGCGGCTCCCATAGGACCTTATAAGCTGAAACTCGTTATCTGGATTTTTTTCGAGGCAGAACCAAACTACTAAATTTGGTTACATTTTTCCAACCACCGCAATTTGTATGTACATATTTCTTGCTTACACCAATAAAGTCAGATGGTTACAATTTGGTACATAGATTGAGTATATGTTGAAATCCGCTTCTTTGTGGGTTTCAACTCTTTTCTTTAACCGCGTTGCACTTCGTGAAGACTTTTCCGATTAAATAGCATCTCACATCAGTACGTGATGCACTTAGCGAATTTTTTTGTTTTTGGAATAAATTAAATCGTTTTCGTTACAGTTTGCAATAAGTTGTTGCTAAAAAAATTTTTCGGTGGTACAAACTTTTTCTCTGACCTTAGGCATTTTCATGTAGGTATTTCGTTTCTTTTTTCGTAGTATCTGAGGTTTTGCTCACCTCCACAGCTTCTGTTGATTGAGTTAAAGAGGGAAATTCGGTACGTGTATTTCCTCAACCATTTTAATGCAGTGATTTCATGCCTTTTCGATGTTTTGAAGGCTTCGCTCACCTCCACAGCTCTTTCAAGTTGGCTTATGAGTTTATAATTTGTATGTTAAAAAACGTGAATTAAGGAAAAATACACTGTAGAGACAGAGCTCTACTGCTCACGTTTGTTTTTTCATACTACAGATTATTTTTCACAAAAGCGAGTAGTTTGCGAATCGAGTTGAGATACAACGCGAGTATAAAATGAAATTGTACGAGTACTTCCACGGCCTTAGAAAAAAATTTGTATGTATATTTAAAATGTATAAGGTTATACTTTACAAATGATAGTAGGAAAAAAATTATTTTATTATAGTATTCATTTACGAGTCTAATTTCATTTAATTCTGACAGCATGTATGCTCTCATTAATGTGAATTCTACAAAAACCTATAATCAAGACTGTTTGAAATTTTTTAAATATTGAGATTTACCAGTAAACATTGTATCTTCAGTATGTAATCGTTTCCTTGTGCACAAATATCTAAATTTTCCTAAAAAATGAATGACAATGAACCCAGAATATCATATATTTCAGTCCTCCACGAATTTATACATGTTTCTAGAATGAAATTGTGAAATTTTTGGAAAATTTTTAATCTGTCTCTTTTTATGTCAAGAGATCTTCTCCAGTAGTTACGTAATTTTTGATTCTGCTACGTGTTTGATTTTGAGTTGAATAACCTATTAAAAGATAGCTAATATGAAATATTGACAATAATGCTTTGTTTTTATTGCGTAAATCTAAAATTGATTTGCTCTTCTAACATTGATCCCAGATTATCTGCGTCAGAAAAGTCGTTTGAGTCTATTATTTATATATAACAAAGAGGTACCTCGAAATCATCGTTAAACAAATTTTGGTATAGTTTATGTAGTAAAACAGATTATCACCCTTTTTAAAATATTAATTAATGTCCATAAAATAGGTCAATAAAATCATAGTGTACAAGCATTGATAAGTTTTAAGTTTCAGATCAGAACCACGTGTCACTTGTAGAATACTGCAATACAGACAAAAATGGAACAATAAGATATTTATTCGAAAAATCGAATTAATCGAACAAATTCATAATATTCATCTCCTAACGATGGAGGGGAATGTATATGTAATATATATACAGGGTGTTTGACATTTCAAATTATCGTAATAGCACCCCGGTTAAATTATACAAACGGAGATTATTTAAACTTTTAAGGCTCATCTAAATCATTTTCATTTAAATGCTGCACTAATGAAAATATGTATAGCATAGGGATGATATTTGTGTTTCCGTAAAATTCTTAGAACTGACGATTTAGATAAGCCTAATTCTAATGCTATCTGCTTTGCAGATTTTGTTGGATATGCTTCAAAATATTCCAAAATTGCTATTTCAATATCACGGATCCAAAATACTTGAAGTTTTCTATAATTCGTTTAATAGTATTTGGTGATGGTTTTTGTTTATGAGGATATCGTGTCGCACATGTATCACATGTTCTTGAAATAATTTATCACATTGTCCATAAATAATAAATAAGTTTAAATAATCTCCGTTTGTATAATTTAACCGGGGTGCCATTACGATGATTTGAAATGTCAAATACGATCGTGGCTATCCTAGATCCAATTGTTTAACGATTAAATGCAAAAACGCCATATAAAAATATTAAATTGGCAATATTTCGAAAACTTCAAATTTTAGGTATAGATAACCTCATACAAAGTTACCTTCTTTTTAAATGCTTAATACTAAAAAATAAGAAAAATGGGGGGTTTCCATTTGAAAAAATTGATTTTGGTCAGTTTTCTCAATCTCATTTTAGATCTTTTTTTTTGAACACCTTGCATGATTAGTTATCCAAATTCTATACAAAATCTATTAAAGCAAGACTTTTTCAATAAGGAATCCACTCCAAAGTAAGTAATACGGGAATCCTCATAGGAACAATTGATAATTATATTAGGGCTTGCAATCGTCATTTTTGACATAAAAACCTAGATATGTCAAAAATGCTTAGACTTAGGTATAGGATATAATGCATGAAATCTGCCTAGAATATTGCGTAGAATCTAAAAATGTATTAATATATAGGGTATCCAATTTAAAATAAGCAAGTTGGTATCTACTTCCGGTATAACCGGAAGTGCCACCATCTTGAAAATATTTTAGTCGAGTTGCCCCTATCAACATTAGTATACTGTCAAAATTTCAAAAGTTTCCTATGTGTAGTTTTCCATATACAGATCGCGTTCTTTCCCGGTGGGGGAATATATATATATATATATATATATATATATATATATATATATATATATATATATATATATATATATATATATATATATATATTTATATATATATATATATATATATATATATATATATTTAGAACACACCCTTTTGTTGGTTTGTGGTTGCAGTTTCCTGGTATTCAAGTGTTCTTCCTTCGTTTGTATAGCCTTAGAATCCCTAAGACCGAGGGGAAGCAGTGCCTGGCGGAGTCATGTGCGTGATCTTGTTTCTCAGGACGATGATCCCAATGGTCGTTCGAGGCTGAGATCTTTCCAGATATATATTATGTTTCTCAAATGGCATAATCGCAAAATGAGTTATGCTTTATGAGATTATGTATATTAGGCAGGAAAACTGAAAAATTAATACATACCTATATATATATATATATATATATATATAAAAATAGATAAATATATATATATATATATATATATATATATATATACATACAGGGTGTTCCAGAATAACGTCAGAAAATTTCAAGAGGTTATTCCTGAAGACATTTTAAGAAAAAAAGTTCCAATGAGTGTAGGTCCGCAAATGCTTCATCAGCGAAATGAAGGATGTTGAAGTTTGAAACAAAAATATCATTTATTTAAACATCTTCGGAACCACGAAAGCTATCAAAATGAACTATTGGACATTGTTATAGCTTCCCAAGCTCCATACACTAGTGTTGTAATTTTTTCCAAAACTGTTCAGGGGCGGAGAATACAGTGGTACCGAGTTTCATTAACCCATATTTTCGAGGGAGGGCATTATTAATAAATAGAAAAGAGATAAGCAATGAAATTGAATTCTATTGAATAAATTTTGTCTCTTGCTTCAATTTGATATTCTCAAGCGTTTTCTTTTTTACGAAATAGAACAAAGCGAAAACCTTTCAAGTTCGGCACTGCGATTATGAGTAGTCATGGCAACCACATTTTTAATTCTTAAATATTTTTTCCAGGAAAATGTTTTAAAGGAATTATGCCTAATTATCTTGGAAACACTTCAGAATAGTGAATAGAAGCAAGAGACAAAATTAATTCAAAAAATAACAAATTTATTGCTCATCCCATTTTTATTTACCAATAATGACCTCACTTCAAAAATATGGTTAAATGAAACCCACGGTACCCACTATTCTCCGTTTCTTAACAGTTTTGGAAAGATTTCCAACAGTAGTTTATAGAGTTGGATCTATAACAATGTTCTAAAGTTCATTTTGTTAGCTTTCTTAGTTTAGAAGATATTAAAAAAATTGAATTTTTTTTCAAACCTACATTCATTGAAACTTTATTTCTTAAAATGTCTTGAAGAATGAACCCTCGAAATTTTCTTACGTTATTCTGGAACACCCTGTATATAATATATATATATATATATATATATATATATTTATGTATGTATATATATATATATATATATATATATATATATATATATATATATATACCTAGTCAATTAAAACTCCACACATGAAAATTAACTAATCTTTTCTGAACATTTCACCCAATAGTACGTACAGCTTTTGAGAATTATGTTCAAATAATATTTCATTCAGAAGATGAAGTAGTGATATACACAAAGCGAACAATATAATTCCCATATATTTTTACATTAACATTTTGTAAGACCTTTCAACTTTCACATCTGAGCTCATTTGTTCTCGTTATCAAGCAGTCAGTATCTGAATTGATTGAGTAATTTTTTTTATTACTTATGAGTTTACTTTATCTACAAAAATATATCATTTTCATTCATTTCGTTCATTCAAGTTATAAAATGAATATATTATTTTCAAAGTTATCAATGACGAAATTTATTATTGTTCTCTCAAAATCAAAAGCAATCGTAAAACAATATTTTGAGTGTGATACTGTTCGAGGTTTTCAAGGACTTTGCACTGTCCTTCACTCATGAAAGTGATATTTAGAGTATTGTTATCTGACTAGGGGCCTACGGTTTAATGCCGGTTCCGAACGGCCAATGGTCTTGTTAACATTTTATATTACCCAATTATTGAATTATTTGAACCATCGAACTTCATAGATATGCACGAATATCCTTAGCTAACTCGGGATTCGAAACCAGCACGCCTGCTTCACAGATTGCCACTCTACTGCTGTTCCATAATTCGTGTGTAATTTAGAGCTTTGTTTATAGGAGCACTTTCCTCTAGATCACTGGTTCTCAACCTTCTTTTCGTCGCGTACCCCTTGAAAATATATTTTCACTAATTGTACCTCCTAGGATAGAATCCTTAAAAGTCCTACTAGCATAAAAAAAGAATTTATGAAGGTCTTGTTTGGTATGATGATGAAATGCACATAAATAACTGTAAAGTCTTCTGTATTGAATTATTTTAGTACACACACACAATAGAAACGACCTTTCAAAGATACATAGCATAATGATAGATCACTTGTTCATTAGAAGATACATACCTAGCATAATTATAGATCACTTGTTCATTAATCTCTTTTAATTTTAATAATCAAAAAAGGAGTGCTTTTCCTCACTCAACGCTTCTTGAAGTCTGGTTCAAACGATGATAAGAACCAACAATCGTAATAGTCCAGTCAATGACCATTTTCCCGTGTATTTATCCCATACAGCACCGATTTTCATAAAAAATTGGATTTAGGTTCTACTTACCATCTATTTCAAAGTCTACCCTGTGCCGAGGGTTGTTTTTTCCCTGGGCGTGAATGCCACCCCTTCTTGGGGGTGAAAAAATTTTCATTGAAAATAGGTACGGAAATCGATACATTGACTAATTCTAAGCAACTTTTGTTTCATGAAGTTTTTTCTGAAAGTCAATTCTTTTCCACTTATTCGCGAGTGAAATTGTCGGATTTAAGGCAAAAAAATACGTTTGCAGATTCTTTCTTGCAAATAACTGGAAAAATATGCATTTAATTGAAAACAATGTAAATCAAATTTATAGTTTATAAAAAATCAAAGAAAATCGTGTATTTATGATGTATGCAGACTCAATAAAAACGGAATTATTGCTTTTTGAAAGTTGATTGGTATTTTCAATCGCCAAATTGGAAAGTTTCTACGTACAATAACCAAAATCCAATGCATTTTTTGGTGAAAACTCATAAAACTTTTTTTAAAGTCCTTTAAAAAACCTTTATTTTTATTTCTTATGAATGTTCCTAGCATCAAAACTAAGCGAGTTATGAAGAGAAAAATGTCGATTCCTATTTGTTCGTTGGAAAAAAATTGTGAAAATCTCACCCTCTTCCACCCCATTAGAAAAAAATTGTTGCCACTTCACAATTCACTTCATTCATGTTTTTATAATACGTTCTGTGAGTTTGACCAGTTTAAAATACTTATTTTTGAAAAAAATTGAGTTTGAAGACAGAAAAAATTTTTCGTAATTTAGCAAAAAATCACTTTTTCTTCGAAATAACTCAAACACTGTTAATGATACGCATCATTTTGTGGAGCACGAAATTGTAGGTTTTTTTTATTCAAAAATTTTGGCGTTTCATTTTTTTTTGTGGGATAAGAATTGAGTAAGATATGGCCATTCGAAGCTTGCGTGTGTTCGCGCAAAGTACCTTTTTTGAGCCCTTTGAGCATGAACTTTTTTAAAAATAAAATATGAATAAAAGTTTCATTTAAATAAGCTCATAGCTCTTACAAAAACCTAAAAAATACTTTTTTGAAAGACTTGATTGCTTAAAAACTAAGCGAGTTATGGGGAAAACACCAAGAGCACATTTTTGTAGAAATTAGAATATGTATATTACTATATTGATGAACACATAGTGGTAAATACCAATCAACTTTCAACAAGCAATAATTATTTTGGGTCAGAATACATTATAAATAGGTACACGATTTTCTTTGTTTTTTTATAAGTTATAATTTTGCTCTCTACAGATTTTACGATTAAATGCATATTTTTCCAGTTATTCTCGAAAAAGAATCTGAAAACGTGTTTTTTTTTGCCTGAAAAACGACAATTTCACTCGCGAATAAGTCGAAAAGTATTGACTTTCAGGAAAAACTTCACAGAACAAAAGTTGCTTAGAATTAGCCAATTCATTGATTTCCGTACTTATTTTAAATGAGAAATTTTTCAATCCCAAGAAGGGGTGGCGTCCACCCCCAGACAAAAAGCAACCCCCGGCACAGGGTAGACTTTGAAATAGATGGTAATTAGAAGCTAAAGCCAAATTTTCATACAAATCGGTGCTGTATGGGATAAATACACAGTTTACACTTTTTTTACCGTCACTGACTGAACTATAAGTCCGGGCAGCATCCAGTTGCTTTCTGTACTTGTTTTTTATGAATGCGTACAAGAAAAACGCTTTTTCCAGCAAGGCAGTCTATGGAAACGGAAACAAAAATTTAAGTGCTAGGTCAGACAGACTTTAGTATTCGGTGATAATATCTAACCAAAACTTAATGAGAATCTTACTTTTAAAACCGGATTTCAACGTACCTACTGTCAGTAGAACGGTTAATTCTTTTTCTGCAATACTCAATTATCTCTCTTGAGTTATGCTTTTTTATTGGTATAGACGCTGGTGAATTGAGAGAAATATTTTAATTATAAAATGCCGCCATTGCTTTCTATATTCGCGCGGACCCCCTGGCTACATTTGGCAAAACCTCAGGGGTTTCGTTTACTCTAGGTTGAGAACCACTGCTCTGCATAGATAAATTGATAAAATACAATCGAGAAGACGTTCCAGATTTATCGTAAGGTCAGTTCATTTCCTTTAACCTTTCATCGCAACTTTTTGTCGTAACTTGAATGTTTTGTAGCATATATTTATTTTTTCTGATTCAGTAAAGAATACAAAAATAATTTATCTTCTGAATGATTCTTGTATTTTATTGAAATACAAAACAATATTTTTCTTTGTAGAATTTGAAAATTTCTGAAATTTCTTCCAATGTAAAAAATTTTGTTTTTATGGATTTTTGATTTATCTTTCTTCCGGTGCGGAATGCTTTATTGATATTATTTCGTGAAAAACGTTATTCAAGCTTTGTTCTTGGGGTGTCCATATAAACTGAAATGTTTATATGGGCAACTTTCGCTTTTTTTTTGAGGTGGCACAAAAGAAAAATCATTGTTTGCCAGCATCTGGCGAAGAAGTAGTGCTTCGAAATGCACATTATTAATTCTTAACAAATATATATGAAGATTTTTATCAATAATTTCTCATTTTTTGTGGAAGGTAACAGGTGATATAATTGAATCTATGCAGCTATCGATTTATCGCATAATTCTAATTAGTTAGTCATGAGTTTCAAAGAAATCTGGAAAATACGCTGCTAAATAGTCGATTATTAATATTCAAAAAATGAACGTAAAATTTTGGGATTTTCCGAAATTCTTCAACAAACTGATTACGTACATTCTTATGATCGAAAATTGACGAAAATTTTTCCTTTTTTCAGCATAAAGTATTCCGACTTTCTTTTTTCCTGATAAATAATGAGCAAAATATACTCCTTAATAAATAAGCTATTTTGAAAATTGAGTTAATGCTGATCGAAAACTCTCAATAGTGCCGCAAATTTTACTGATGGGGAGTAGTGAGGGCTCTAGTTGGAAATGATGGAAATTCAAGTATATTTAAGAAATCCTTTCAGTATCAAAAAAAAAAGTATCAAAATTCTCATATTAATAATCATACCTTATATCTGTTTTTACACTATCTGTATAAAACTTTTTGTATCTTGAACAAATATAATTCATACTACATTTACTTTCGCAAATTCAATTTTAATATTACAATTTAAAGTAATACAATTTATTTCAATGAATTCAGATTATTTCAACTGCAGGAATGTTAATGTTGATATGAGTTTCTGTTTCGAAAAAACATTGAATGTTACTGTTTTGATTATAATGATTGAATAATATGTTTCTATTTTAGCCTACGAGTTCTAGAAAACTGGACGCGTCCAAGTCTAGCATGGCTGACAAGAGAAAGATAGCAAGTTTCCGTCCTAAATCCAGATCTGATGTAAGTAACTTCAAGAACTGTTGACTGAGTGGATGAAGTTAATATATATATATATATATATATATATATATATATATATAAATATTAAATATAATACATATATATATATATATATATATATATATATATATATATATATGTATATATATATATATATATATATATATATATATATATATAATATATATATATATATATATATATATATATATATATATATTAACTTTTTGATAATTATTAGCAATAACAGTCTTGTTGTATCTCAAAAAACTCGATTTTATTAAAAAGTTGACGTTTCGCCACGACATTCGTGGCTATTTCAACGTCAACTTCTTAATAAAATCGAGTTTTTTGAGATTCACCAAGCCTGTTATTGCTAATAACTATCAAAAAGTTAATAATAGTTCACAGGCAACAACAGTTCAAATGAATAATTATATATATATATATATATATATATATATATATATACCTATATATATACCTATATATATAAATATATACCTATATATATATATATATATATATATATATATATATATATATATATATATATATATATAATAATAATATTTTTTATTTCGCTTTTGCATGAGACGATTCGAACTTATTTACCTACTATATAAACTAACTAATCACAGTTGTAGTGGAATATTAATGATGGTGGACTTTGTTTTAGGAATACCCCCATTTCTCATTAAATCCATATCATCTCTTTTCTCTATAACATGATTTTCGTGACTGCCGTTCAAAGTACATCCTCTTTAGTCATTGACCAACTGATTGCATCATTTATTGCTGTCTGGGTACTGTAATTCTAAGACAAGACCTATTTTTAATTGACAATTTAATTAATATTTTATCTTCAAGATAAATTTTCACATGTTAAGGTTTCCTTGATGTGTCGATATGATATTTCATAACATATAATGAATTACTCTCAAATATTCAACAACAAAAAAATACTATGTCAAAACATTTCTAGAACTTGTTTCACATTTTTCATTCACTTTTCACGTGTAGCATTGAGTAGATGAAGGAAATTGTCATGGCATTGACCATGATGTTTTTTTTTAAAGAATCTATGTTTTATTTGAAACTCTCATTTTCATCGAAAAATTATTTTGTCATGTTATTGCATTAAACTTGTAAACATTTACCATCATTCATTGAAAGATAGACATTCATTATGTTTAACAATCCGAGAGCAATAATTTTCAGGAAAGTTTCAATACTTTCTCAATTCTATGATTTGAAATATATCCCTTCTAGAAAATTTAAGATAGTAAAGATAATATTTGAAAATGATGAAAACTCGATTTGAAAAATATTTCGATGCCTCGAGGATAATGAGGAATAAGTTGTTTTCAATATATTTTTTGTTGTTAGTTCAATTTTTTATTATTAGTTTTATCAAGAAAATGTATTCTGCATTAAAAGTTCTGAATGTTTTGAAACCCAAAATTCAACCATCAGATTTTAATATTTATATCAATCGTATACGAGGTGTGCCAATAAAATTATTTTTGATCAAGAGTAAATTAGTATTACTTTTTTTTTTATGAAGAAAAGATGTTAAGCATTGAAAACAATTTTCTAATATTCAATATAGTTAATTTACAATCAAAAACATTTTCCGCGAGAACACTAAAACTTGAAGTTTGAAAATACATAATTGATCAAGTAATGCTCAAACATAAACTTTCAGTGTTATCGCAGAGAAAATATTTTTTTATTGGAAATAAACAATATTGAATATTTGAAAAATATTTTTATTTTTAGCATCTTTTTCCTCTTATTTTCGATATGGTCAAAAATTAACGTACTTTACTTCTGATCAAAAATAATTTTTTGTGGAAAACCTTATATACGATTATACAATTCAATATCTGATAGTTCAATTTTGGGTTTTAGAACATGCAGAACTTTTTATGAGGATTACGTTATTTTCTTGAAAATAATAATAAAAAAGTTTTCCGTATGTAGCCAATTTACGTAGACACACGTATATATATATATATATATATATATATATATATATATATATATATATATATATATATATATATATATATATATATATATATATATATATATATATATAGAGGGTTTGTTGAATGGGTGCAAAGTAGCGTATTTCATAGGTTAATTATATGAATAAAGAAAATCTGACCTAGCTTCATTAGTTCTGGAATTATATAAAAAAATCGAAAATTTCGAAATTCTTCTTATGCCTTTTTATTTTACGGAGATATTTTTTAAAGTTTGCCCCTTTTCCATGGTAACTTTTTGTAGTCTTTCCAAATATCTGAATAAAATGTATACACATTCCTTCAACTTTTCATTTTCAAATACGGATCCAGGGCCGGTCTAAGGGGTGTGCGAAGTATGCAGCCGCACACTCAAGCCTTCTGGAGGGGCATTAAATTGACCAATTTTTGTAAAAAAAAAAATCTTAAATTTGGAAAATTTTTAGAAACTGATTTAAATATTGGGCAGAAATATTTAAACTATACTCGCCGGCATATCATTGGAAGCTTGGACACTAAACAGCTGTACACTCCCCTCTACACCCCTCGCTCATTGTCGTTGCCAGTTTGTGGATTGAAAAATAAATTCACACAACTAGAAATCCCAAACTTCCAATGATTTGCCGCCGACTATAGGAGGAATTGTGTCTTAAAACTATTACAGTTGAAATTCAATGTAAAACCGAAGATCTACCCGGCTACCCCAATGAGTTCTGAAATACAGTCTGATGCCCTTAACCAAGGTCCAAGGTCAGTAGAACAGTCGTCTCGTGGCGGGACGCGGAAAGTGTTGTGACTTATTTTCCTGCCTTCCTCCCCCGGCTTTGATTTTCTAGCCAATTAGCGTCTGAAATTAAGATCGTAGCGCCGGAACGGCTAATATCGGTACTAGAGCTTGGGCCATTAACGGATTGTTTACATTGTTTGTAATGGTATTTACGTTCATTTCATTTTGAGTTTTCGAACGTTTAGCTTCGTAATTTGTGTTTTTTTGGACTTCGTATTTTCCAGTGGTTCATTGTGTTTCGATAGAGGACAATATTATCTCTGTTCAACAGTAGATAACCTACCTACATCAAGTTGAAATTTACAGTTTTTATCATTGAACATGAAAATCAATAATAAAATAAAGGAGAGGACGAATAAATTAATTGGTTAGAGGAACTATGTATACATCATGTAAAGGCAGTATGATAGAACACCTATTTATTTAAAAAGTAAAAAAACTTTCAAAAGTTTTTAGGTTTTGAGTATAATGGGCAAAACTAAGTACTTTCCAGCAAAACTGAAAGAAACAACATGAAATAAAAGAAGAATTAACATGAATAATCTGCTTGAATTGTTTCAAAGTAATGAGTTATTATATTTTTTGAATTTTCCTGACGTATAACAGCTCTCCTGAAAATACGGTGGACTTCTGAGAGTCTGGTTTTTTTATAGAATCTCTGTTTTTCCTGGTTATATAATTGAATATTTTAGTTTTTACCTAGCTATAGAATCAAGTTTTATTTCATATTCTTAATGTTATGATAAACTGTTATTTTGATTGTGCAAATAAACATTATTTATTAATATTATTATAATAGTATCTCTGGTTGTTACATGAAAGAAAATACAATTATCCAGAATCTCTGGATGATGGCCTAGGTTCAGATTCCGATAAAAGTGGAAAATTTTTCGTTGGAATAGCATTGGACTTCAAAAACACTAAGTTTTCGCTTAGCTGAAAATTGCACATTATCAGTTGGTATAATTCGATATGGAAAAATCCACAAAATTACTGCTGAGAATATAATTATTCTCAGTAAACTGTAAAGAACAACTCTCTTATGTTCACAAGAACCATGAAGAGTTAAGCTTTCATTAGTTTATTTGACATAATTGTGGTTATAGTACAAGGAAGAGTACTGATCATATCAAGTCAATCAATAATGTATCATATTTTCATACATAAATTTAATGTTCTACAAGGCGCAAAAAAGCACAAAAACTGTGTTTTTGGACCTTAAATTTCAAAAAATTCCATACCCCCCCAGACCCCCCGACAGGGGCATAAAATTTGAGTCTAGCACACTTGCAATTTTCGCCTTAGGCCGGCCCTGTGTAACGGATCTGTGTTTTTTAATTGCATTTTTTCAAATGCCAAGAGTCATGTTTCATATTGGTGTTCTATTTTTATCTAAACCATAAAGTGTTTTGGAAATATTGAACTAATACTAGGCATTCTATTCCTTATTCTATGATATATTTTTTAATTACAGCTGGAATTCAAACAAAAATGTTGAAATTTTACTGGTAATAGTTCAATATTTCCAAAACACTCTGTCATTCAGATGAAAATACTACTACAATATGAAACATGACTCTTGGCATTCAAAAAAATGCAATAGAAATCACAGGTCCGTATTTGAAAATTAAAAGTTGAGGGTGGCCCAATTTATACGATAGCCTGTATATAATTTTTATTCAGATATCTGGATAGCTTGCAAAATGTTGCAATGACAAAGTGACAGTTTTTAAAAAAAAAATTCCAATTCCAATTTCCTGTATAACTGGTGATGCGCATTCGCCATTATGAATTTATGAGTTATAAAACATTTGGGCGGCCAGTATATATGTGCGTGTATATATATATATATATATATATATATATATATATATATATATATATATATATATATATATATATATATATGAATAAATAAAATATCTATGCATTTTTCAGACTGCTATGAGCATTGGTGGAAGTGGCAGGATAGACGGTGGTCGTCTTAGGGGGGACGGCGGATGTGGTGGAAGTAGCGATGAAGATACATTCAATAGAGATAATTCAGACCTTAGACTTAGGCTACAAGAGGAAGCATCAATCTACAAACGCAGATTGGACCATTACAGGCAGGCGCAATCTAACCAAGCTTCTCTGATCAGTAGACTTCAAGCAAAGGTAAAAATTCTGACTGATTAGATCTTGATATTGAATGAAAAAGAATGTCAACTTGATTTCAACTTTCTATTATATCAATTTGGTAGAACAATATCAATCTAAAGTGATAGTATGATAACTAATAATATTTGACAGAATTTCGTTTTTTAGACAATCGATAATTATATATTTCGGAATTAAATTTACTACAAAGTCTTTCTTCACAACGACAGCAGTCCATATAATTTGTCTAACATTGATATCACTGTTGTTATTGGCTTATACATCTTAAAACTGAACTATTTACAACTACTGTGTTCAGGGATTCATATTGCATTTATCAACTCAGGAAATATAGAGATATATCTCATGTAGACCGAAAAATAAATAGACTATCAGTATATATACTACATCACTGCCTTTATGAATGTTTTTCGCGATATATTGAATAATTCATTGAAATAAAAATTTCCCCTTGATAATGCCTAATTCATCGTCATATATTTCTGTTTTCTAAGGCTATATTACCTAACATGGTGATTACTGCTTATTTTATTTTTTTTGGAAGGAAGTTTTTCAACGCGGATTCTTTCTAATTCGTTGTCTATCATTAGTTATGGGTCTTGGCTTCTTAAATAGGCCAAGCTACAGAGATTTGTAGGGAGCATTTTGTGTAAAAAGTGTTAGAAGAAAACCAGCTGGGCCATTGTTTGTAAAATAGTTCCATATGATATAGTGATATGTTTTTCACTCGACTTTATTATTTATTACTTTGTTATCAACAATTTAATGAAAAAAATCGCATTTTTTAAAATTTTTTGCTTATAAAAATGAAACTATCAAAGTAATCGTGATGGCGTCAACAGACTAATTGTAGGAAATGAAAAGACGAAGTAAATGAGAGGTAGGACTACTCGATCAGACCCTTAGTTTAAGAGTAAATCGGAAAAAACCAGCCAAAATGCAGTTTTTTCAAAAATTCATAACTCGGTTGTTTTTCGAGTTGTACCATAGATCCTCCGGCCAGTTTTAGTTATTGATATAAACTTCATTTGTGCGAAGATCAGGAACTGTTCGATGCATAGTTTTTGATCTGTGGCCATTTGATTATGTTACTATGCAATTTTACAGCAGACCTGAATGAGACAGGTATGGTCCAATTTCAATTTACTAAAAAGATTTTGAAAGTAAAATTCTCATATTTCAAAACGTTCATCTTGGTTTTCCACAAAAACGCTGAGAAATATGTTGAAAATAAAGCTGAACATGACGAAAAACGGCCGAGCGCGTAAGAGTAGTTGAAGAGTGGGGTAGAGCAGCAGGCAAGGAGAAGTATGACATTCGAAAGCGTCGGCATTTTGAACGTGACAGTAATTTCTAAACGTCAGATAATAATTGTAAACCCCCACTCTTCAACTACTCTCACGCGCTCGGCCGTTTTTTGTCATGTTCAGCTTTATTTTTAACATATTTATCAGCGTTTTTATGAAAAACCAAGATGAACGTTTTGAACTATGAGAATTCTACTTTCAAAATATTCTTAGTAAATTGAAATCGGACCATACCTGTCGCATTCAGGTCTGCTGGAAAATTGCATAGTAACATAATCAAATGGCCACAGATCAAAAACTATGCATCGGACAGTTTCTGATCTTTGCACAAATGAAGTTTATATCAATAGCTAATACTGGCCCGATGATCGACGCTACAACTCAAAAAATAAGCGAGTTGAGAATTTTTGAAAAAACTGCATTTTGGCCGGTTTTTTCCGATTTCCTCTCAAACTAAGGGTCTGATCGAGTCGCCCTACTTCTCATTTTCTTCGTCTTTTCATTTTCTACAATTAGTCTATTAACACCATCACGATTTCTCTGATAGTTCCCTTTTTATAAGCAAAAAACTAAAAAAAATGCATGTTGATAACAAAGTTATAAATAATAAAGTCGAGTGAAAAACATATCACTATATCATATGGAACTATTTTACAAACAATGGCGCAGCTGGTTTTCTTCTAACACTTTTTACATGAAAAAATCTCTGTAGCTTGGCCTAAAATGAAACATGTGCTATTAGGTTGTGCTTTGGCTGGCTGAATATTCAACCCGACAGTTGCCTCCTCTCTGGGTATCGCTCATGATACAGTCGCAATTATAAATCTATATTTTTATTCGCCTCTATGAGACACTTGGGTGTATCATAGTTTTCGAAATGTTGAAACATTAAGTAAGTACAACAGTAAGTAATTCTTTGTTACCATGCCAATATTTGTAGGTGGATATACCCGAAAACTTTTTGTATTTGTCGAAGCTCACTCTGATGAAACTTAGTTTCAAACGCAGTTTAGAAGACATGTGTTACTTGATTTAGAAAAATAAATACTTTGCCCATTTAATTTAATAATTCGTTGAAATTACATAAACTTATCTTAATATTGAATAATCTTAACAGGTTCTTCAGTACAAGAAGCGCTGTGCCGAACTGGAGACTCAGATGACGAACAACATTTTTCCCTCTGACGAACCAACATCTTTGTCAGGCCGTTCCAGTTTGGGTATGATTGGTCCAAGTACTGCTCTGGAGCAGGCTCAAATTCATCTAAGAGAGTCGAGAGAAGAGAGAATTTCCGACTTGGATACGGCGTTGAGACGCCTCGAAGAAGAAAAAAGAAAGTAAATTCCTCTTTTTGTCTAATTCCCAGAATTATTTTCCAAAAACTTGAAACTAATACTTTCAAATGTTTCCGTTCTTCATGGATTTATTTTTCAGATGCGAGACTCTCATGAAACTGAACGGCAACTTGAAAGACCAGCTTGAGGAGTCCCACCAAACCAACGAGGCGTTAACCGTTGATCTCCAGAAATTAACGAACGATTGGGAAGTCTTGAGGGAAGAAATGCTTATGAAAGAAGACGAATGGAAAGAGGAAGAACAAGCGTTCAACGATTACTACAGTACGGAACACAATCGGATGCTCAGTCTTTGGAGAGATGTTGTCTCGATGAAGAGATTGTTTGTAGATGTACAGACAAGCACAGAAAGGGACCTGAGCAAATTGAAATCTGAAGTTGAAGGAGTGAGCAGAGATGTCACGTCAGCCTGCGACAAAATAGAAACAAAAACATCTACTAAGAGCATATTTGTGAGTATTTCTCATCGGGTTATTTCATTGTGTTAAGTATTGACTGAGAGAAAGATTTTATTCACAAGAATGACGATGTTTGGGAGCCTCAACTAATTTTTCACAGCTTGCAGAGAATTTTGAATTGAACTTCCAGCAAGAAATCCAAGTTTCGAGAAAACCACAAAAATCACTAATTTTCCTAGTCTGGTTTCTAGGAAATGTCAATTCTAATGGTATGTACAACGTTTGAAAGGTATTGTCAAAATCTTTCTAATGTTGTCCTCCACTCGATGGTCTGACCCTTCTCTTGGACAGTAGAATCCTACAAAGGGAAAATTCTTCTATGTCGCACTGTTTCTTCCTTACCTTGGACCAGGATAATGACCCATTAGCATGACTACTAGATAGATGAAAATTTGTGCGACGGAAGGTCACTTAAATCGGCCCTAGGGTCGATGAACCTACTTTTATGGGTAATCTTCAGAAAAACGCTGCCCATTGTATCAGGACACAACCCAAAAACCTGGAACTTGGCCATATAGGTTTCTCATATGTTGCCCTATAATCCAGCTGTGAGGTAATACTTCAGGTGGCACCATCTTAATCCAATGGATCGTTGGACATTTATCATTTTGGTTGAATTTCTCCCATATAAAAAATTATTTTCGAAAGAGTAAGAGAGATTGTGGTTGAGAGAAATTGTACGAGAGGTGATTCGCTTCTTCGGAAATGTCAAGAGGCATGCAAGTACACTGAGGGGTGTGCAACAACAGTAAGGGGTGTGCAACTACACTAAGGGGTGTGCAAATACACTAAGGGGTGTGAAAATACACTAAGGGGTGTGCAACTACACTAAGGGGTGTGCAACTACACTAAGGGGTGTGCAACTACATTAATGAGGGTGCAACTACATTAAGGGATGTGCAAATACACTAAGGGGTGTACAACTACACTAAGGAGTGTGCAACTACACTAAGGGCTGTGCAACTAGTCTAAAGGTGTGCAACTATGTCAAGGGGTGTGTAACTTGAACTATAGCTTCATGGATATCTATGTACTCGTGATTAAATGGCGAGAAAGATTGAATATATCCCGATGTCATCTTTATCTCTCTTAAGTCATTTATAACTTGAACACTTGAGCTCAAAAAGAAAATCGCTAAGAAGAGAAAATAAATTTGGACTAGGAAATCTTTAGTTCGTACTTGAAATATAGTTCGATTTCAATATTGCTCTGATCAAAAATCACCGATCTGAACGCATAACTGGAAGTTTTCGCATCAGTGTCTGCCTTATGCACAATATTTTATTCATAAGATTGATTTTTTTAATTGTCAACTTGCAGAAAGTTTACAACAATAACATCGGATATTATATCAGTGAATGAAATAAAAAACGATGAAATTTCATGGAATATTAAATTTCACGGCTTAGGCACAATTGACGGATAAGTATCTAAAATGAGTTTGACATAGCTAACTGCGATAAATACAACTAACTGCTGCTAGGAGAAATTGAAGAAATCATTTAAATAATATTTAGAGTATTTTATTTTATTTCTGCGACTATATTAAAGTGAAGAGTTGTGGATTTATTAGGTGATTAATTCAAAATATTGAAAGTTAATGATTATTGCACATATCGCCTCTTCTTTATAAATTTATTCAATATATTTGTCTTCAGGTCCTCTATATTTTGTAATGAATTGGCAGCTGAAATATTCGAAATTACTTATTACCTATTCACTCAGTATGATCATTCATTTGAATTTATTTTTAGTGAGGAAAGTAACACAAAGACCTTTTCTAATAAATAATGTTGCTAATATTGATTTTTTCTTTTCTGCACGTGTGTAGTAACAAATGTTGTTCCAAGAATTGCGAACTCCACTTTGCGTCGTTCGGTCAATCGCAGACGCATACTGAAAAGTTCCACTTTCCGCACTCATTAGTAAAATAACTAGTTCATTAATGCGTCTAGAAATAAATTCCAGTAGTTTCCAATAAGATATTGAATTTGTACAACGACTTAGTCTCTACAGAAGGATTTTATTGATTTTGAACTTCTCTTTCTTGAGTTTTTATCCGCGTCTTTATCTGTTCATCTTAAGGACGAAGAAAACTATCAACGGGATCAGAAGGCTTCCAAGCTAAAAGAAGACATGGATGAACTGAAACATCAAAATGAAACTTGTCAAAACGAATTAATTATGAAAGAAGAGAGGATTCAAGATCTGATGAAGGATATACAAACTCTGGTTTGTGATTACTTTTAAAGTGAATTTCGAAGTGATTTCAGTCAACTGTTCTGATATTTCTAGGAGGAAAGATGTTGCGATATGGAACAAGGAGTTTCTCAAATGACCAAAATGCAAGAAGAAATCGACATACTTCAAGGAGCTCTCAGAGACATCGCCCATGCTCTCATTCAAGACGCCGAAGTGAGAGAACCTGAACTGTTGATGCCTTCACATATTCACCTCAGTGCCTCCACCACAGTGCCTCAAAAGTAAGTATTTTAACAATAATATAAAGATGCGTTTGAAGGGAAAAAGATCGGTTGAGTATTGTTAGAACTCAACGTTTCTTTCGTAATTTTTTTCATGCGTTCATATCAGATCCCCGAAGAGAATGGCTCATGGAATGGCCTCGTCGGCTGCCTTCGCTGAAAGTACAATATCGGCTGTACAGGCTGCACTCCATAAATACCAATCCTACATTCATGGACTACAGGTAAAAAATGAGAGATTAATTTCGATCATTAAGGATTGGTAGAAAACGAAAGGTTCAATTTTAATATTTATATTTGCTAAACTATATAATTTTCGAATATTTTCATCGGTTCTCAGGCGTCAACAACTGTTATTGAATATCCTCTCTAGTATTCAGACAACTTTGTTGTTGAGTTTTCCATAAAGAATTTTTTGAAAATACGTAATTAGAGTTATGTATTGGGAGTTGAAGTTACGTTTCCACACGAAGTGGCTATCTTGATTCAATTCTTTCTACCAGTGATCAGTTTTCTTGTTTTTTTTGAATTTTATTTACTTCATCAATGTTAGTTATATTTCAGGTTGAAAATACCAAGAATTAATTATTCAACTCAACTTCTAGTGTACAACCCAGCTAAAGTCATTTGCAAAAAACTCGACTGGATTTGATTTTCTTCTTTCTCAATTGTAAGATTCTCCTGTGTTCTTGCAAAAATACATGCGATTAAGGTATCAGTTATGATTATTAACTACATGAATGTATTATATCAAAATGAGTACTTTCTGTAAGGATATATTCTGCAAAATTATCATGCTTCAATCCTCCAATACACTGTTAACACGTTGACCCCGGCGTGGCATCACACGTATGCCGCGCTCTTTTGGTTACTGTGCCGGCGCGGCATCAATGTACTGCCACACAACAAAATGTGATTTAGACGGCGTGTAGCTCGTTAGAAACCATGGCACAATGCTGAAGGAAAAGGAAACACACGTGTTTCATTCCTCCCTGAAGTATGTGTCAGGGAAGCGGGCAGCTTGAGTTTGGGATTAACTCCTTCAGCCAGATCAGAGGATACACTTGTATGTACAAGTGCATTAAGGATAGGTGAGACGGGATATTTATGGAACATAGGAAGTGCGGGTAGGGTTCAGAGGATTAATACTGGCCCTGCATTCGCCTTATAAGTTTGCAAGCAGTGACTTACATTACCTCTGAAAAAAACTCATGGCAGACCAGTCGGCCCCGGAGTTTGAACCCGAGACCTCCCAAATACTAGCCAGCGTACCTAACGTACTCAACTAACTAGCTTGGTATATTGCTGAGTGAACGAAGTGTTTATAGGCGCCGTCCAAGTGATCGACTCACATGCGCCGTACCGAGATAAAGAGCTTAGGAAAAAATCTACGGGGTATCAAAAAAATTGAACAACTAAAATTTATTCATTTAGATAGAAACGGAAATGAAAATTAGAAATCAACTCTAATGCTTTGTTGAGTAAATCAAACTAATATAAAAATCTAAAACTAACTTATACTAACTTGATTCGTTGTGAAAAAACATGTAAAACAATAATTTTTTCACATCCAGGGCAGTGCCACTTTGTACGTGCATTGGTTTGCATTAATTCTTCATTGCGTTTTCGTTATTTCAGCGTATCAAACAACGCAACGCTTTTTCTTATGAGGAAGTTCTGAAGAGTGGTCTCGTTTAGCATCATCAGTTAGAGGGTCATTATTTCCTTGACCTACTAGTAATGATGTAGCTAGCTGTTCCCTATATGGTTTTATTTTCATTGTGCTCTGTGTCACTTCTTTATACAATAGAAATGAGATCATTTTGCATTATTCTCATCAGATAGAAGATCATTTCATAACTTTTTCAGATACTTTTGTTTTTTTTCGTTCACCCATTATATTAGTAAATAGAAACAATTTGTACGATCTTGAAGCAACAAGTGAACTCCCTATGTCTAGATCTTATTACTTCACAGCGATACAAGTTTTTCCCGCCAACCGGTGGATGCAACGACATCTAGATACCACGCGACAGTCCGCGGTATCACGTTAATGTCATGCCGGCTCTATGGCCAAAGTAACTCCTTGTGACAGCATGGCACTGATGTGATGCCGCAAATTGAATATATTTAAAAACCAGAGAAAACCTAAAATTTTCAACTAAAAGGCTGATATACGTCATATGCGATAAAAATGAAAGCAAATAATAACAAAAAAAACTTGCCGGTTGAGTGACCGATTTTTTTTATATACAGCCGGGGTCAACGTGTTAACTTACAAGAGGCATAAGACTCATATCATCTACTTTTTGTCAATTTTATCTCCTCACAAGGTACTCCTGGACTATTGGCATTGGTGCCTTTATTTCTGTTTCACTTCTTATTGAATATTCCTGACATCTCAACTATGCTGTTCGTGTTCAATGAACTTCTACTTAACTTGTTGTGTGTGCTTTAGAAATTCACTTATGAATTTCACCAGAAAGCTTCTCTTGAACAATTCTATACTACCATATTATGCTGAGTTACACCGTTTGGGTCAGATTTCTTCAAGCCACATAATGTATTAACAGACAATATACTTTCAGCAAATGAATGTCATGAAGTAGTTTTTAAACTTAGGAATTGAGTATGAAATCAATTCTTCTGTACATTTTTAGCAGTGTGGTTTGTTACCATTCTGATATCCTGATTTTCCTTAATTGTGAGTAACTTATGTGAGGTTCAGGTAGAGATTTTCATCAATTTGATATTTATTGGCAGATATAAATACTGAAATAGAATTTGAATCAACAATTTGTGTAGTTCCACTGTTTTTTCTTGAAGTGTTTCGTTTGTGAGGTTTTCTGCACTGATCACTTTTTTTTTCGTTACAAAAATAAGTTACAGCTTATCTATTTAGAAACTTGTAGATTAGTTATATTGTTGTGTTTTTTACTTTGAAATTCTTTCTATTGGATCTACTTTTCTTTATTGAAAGAAACTGTGGGATAGAATATCATCACGCTGTATATTCTCGAGATGAAAATCTCCAATAGATGAGTAATTCTCTTGTTTTTGTATCATGTCGTAGGTGAAACTCCAAACCAATAAGGAGCAACTTGTGTTAGTCCGCAAACAATACGAAAATTCCGAAGAAAACGCCCAAGACTTAGAAAAAAGAGTAAAGGAACTGATCGCACAGCTCGATGCTAGTCGAGCTCAATGTTCCCAGCTTGCTCAAGATAGGGAAATACTTCAGAAGTCGCTCGAAGCTGTCAAAGTGGAGAAGAACCAGTTAGATAAGAGTCGTATCGAACTAAGTGCTGCTCTAGATAATTTGAGCAACGATTACGAGAAGGTGAGTTATTATTATTTAACGCTTTCTGAAGCTGAGTTGAGATATTATTAGAAAAACTTTGATTTAATCGATTACTATAATTCAATCTCTGATATAGCGTTTCTCCACACAGTAGCTTCATTAGGCGAAACAGTTTATATAGATTTAATAAAAGAAAACGATAACAAAATGGTAATGGGTAGGTAATCCTTCGAGAACACTTTCACAAATTGAATCGAGTAATGAATATATTCAGAACTGGAAATGATTTAAGTCTATTTGTTAATTGAATAAGTTATGAGAATTATAACCAGTTAATTTTTGAAGCTTGCTAAAAGTTCGATTTGAATCTTCTACTCTCTCTTTGTAATCGGGTGTCTATTAATTATGGCTATTGTAACAAAATGTATATCGGTAGAACACACAAAAACTTCGGAGAAACAATCAACGAACATAAACGTTGTTTTGAAGACAATAAGAATGATTCTAAGTATTACAATCATTTATTAGATGATAATCGTACATTCAAATTTCAATATTTTAGCTAGAAAGAGCCGTAGAAATCAGAAGATATAAGAATTCTATTCAATGAACAAATAGTCTTGAATCATTTCCACCTGCTGAATATGTTCAATACCTACTTGATGTTATAAGTGCAAGGATTACCTACTCATTAGATAGGTACTCCATTATTTCATTTCTCATTGTCATTGTTTTCTTTATTAAAATCTATATAACCTGAACCAATGTTTTCATTTTCAGTTCTATCTGATAAAGCCATCGTGCAGCGTTTCACCTTGCATCATAGATTCAATCCTACTAATCGTTAAAACCAAACATATGTTTTTCTAATAATATTGTTATAAATTTTAACCAAGTTACCCCCTCCTCAACTCATAATTCAGTTGAAACATTAACGAATTATCATTCTAGTTGCAGAAGACGGCGCAGGTCTTCCAGAAAGAATCCGAAACACTGCAAGATGAAAAAGTATTCTTGGAATCCGAAATTGATCGATTGAATCAAAACATAGATATGAGAGAAATGAATCTCAGATCAGAGGAAGATAGGTCTAGCAGATTGAGGGAGGAACTATTGACAGTTAGAGAAGAACTGAATAAACTTTATTTATCTCACGATTTATTAGAACAGCAGAAATTGGAAGCCGATATTCTTATATCTACATTGGAAAAAGTGAAAGGTATTTTCCCTTGTATTCTTTTCACAACGTGGGATTTACAGTTTAACAAACAGTTTCCAAACAGCCAATCTATATCATTACCCAAAGGGAAAAAGGTATTTTCCCTTGTATTCTTTTCACAACATGGGATTTATAGTTTAACAAACAGTTTCCAAACAGCCAATCTATATCATTACCCAAAATATGCATACACATTTCGAACCACTAAATTTTCTCAGCATACAAAACGATAAACTCTACGACTGGGCTACTGTGGCCTCAAAATAAAATTTGCATTGTCTAAGCTCGAAGAAGTGGGAGTGCCAAAGGAAACTCATGAACTACCAAGGTCTTTTTATTCTGGGTTCCTGGTAACTCGGGAACTCAAGGAAACGACGAGGCCAATAAACTCGCCAGAAAAGGAGCACGAAAGTAGTTAAATGACCCAAAACTTTTCGGTGGTATAGGAAAATGCACCTATAAGAAAGTTTCGGGAGAAGGAGGAAACCGAAAGAGAAACACTGGCGGAATCTTCCAGTCTTTGAAACTGTGAGATCCAAAAAATATCTGAATCTCAGTAAGAACAAATTACACCTCCTTTTTTTATTTTATCGAGGTGAAAACTTCAAAAGCCATACCGGTTGCTAACCCGGCCTGTGTGAGATTCAACTGCTGCAAATACAACAGTCTCCTACCCACTAAAAACAACTCTGTTCTTCATGCTCCTTTCCTTGTGTCTATTTCAAGACGCAAGTGTATATCTCTCTGCGTCGCGTCGCATTATTTTTGAAATCAAGTAAATATATCTGACGACAGCCGTGGCATTCTGTGTCGACGGAAAGCATTTTCGTTTCATTCCGGGCCGATTAACTGTTGAACAATGCTCATCACTCTGACATCGAGATCCAACATCTGTCTTCACTCTCGTCGTCTGCAGCGAGCACCGTTCGTATTCGAACCTGATGATCCGCTTCCATCCCACCGAGTCGATCCTCTGTTAGACGCTGATCCTTACTAGCGATTCGAGTTACTTCGCGTCCAATGGACTAACATCTCTGCCCATCGAGGGCTTTTTCTCTCTCGTCGTCTTCAGTCACGCTTGCCGTCGAATTCATCGCTTTCCCAGGGCGATGCTGATCTCTCGGTGGTCTGGTCACCCTTACAGGACACTGTCACCTCAGGAAGCATCTGATGAGAATAGGTTTATATCAGAAACTCACGAGTGTAGATTATGTGGGGAGGAGGAGCAATCTCCTCTTCACCTGGTAACAGAATGCCTGGTCATTGCAATCCAACGGAAAGAATGCTTTGGACAAGAAACTGGTAAGAGTGAAGACGTATGGTGCCTCCCTAGATGTTGAAGTTCATTAGAACTCTGGAAATAGAAGGCTTGCTATAGATGGCTCAATAGTGAAAACAGATGGGGGACATAATGCATAATAGACCTTAAGGCCGCGGTGCAGCGTAACCCCATATTAAATAAATAAATGGAAAATAAGCTCGAAAAGGAATGATTTTTCTATGAATTTTCATGAATTCTCTTTTTTTTTCTTTAATAAGAAACTTTCATTTCAGCTGATTATGAAATCCAATTAGATCGTGCCGTGGGAGACAAATCGGACGTACATGACTCTCTTCTTAAGAAAGAGAGCATTGCAGCTAATTTAGAAGCAGATAAGAATAAACTAATCGATGATCTGAAAAAGGTAGGAGTTAATATAATCATTCCTTATCATTTATAAATATTTTGATTACAGATACAAGATGAGAAACTGGCGCTACAGATGCAATGCAATGACCACCAAAATGACATACAATCTCTCCGAAAAGAACTACTCCAAGCTGAACAACAACGTCTCGATTTAGAATCAGACAAGGTATCGCTATCTGAAAAATGCAAATTCTTAGAGATGGACAAGGGAAAGGTCAGTGAATTATTATTTTTAGCAATGTTGACTTCGAAATATTCAACTTCTGTTTTAGTGATAAGTTCTTTGTTTTCGAAAAAAACATAAAAATCACTTGACTGCCTCGTATGGCTCCTAGGGACGGCCAATGGTACACACACCGTTGACAAGTCTTAACAAGACCTTTTCAATGATGTGCAACCTTTCCCTAGGGCGGGGCAGCCCTCTAAAGTCTCCATTTTTCTGTGTCGCACAATTTATTCCCTTGATTCGACGAATTGTAGAAGGATAATGACACTTTATCATGGAGTTTTTGTTATCACTAGATCGGGCATGGCTACATGATGGTCGTGAGGTTGATAGCTTGACCAGCATGTCACTTGGGTCGGGCAAAGACCCGAAAACCTATTTTTATGGGTACTTTCCATTGAAATACTGTGAATTTTGTCAGGACACTGCCCAGATACTTGGAACTTGGCCATATAGGTTTCCCATATGTTGCCCTAAACAATATTTCAGTTGTGAGTTATAACCTCTTGAAGTAGCGCCATTTTGGTCGAATTTCTTCAATGTAAAAAACAATTTTTGAAGAGATTGTGTTTAAGGGTAATAGTACTAGCGGTGAGTTACTTCTTTGGAAATATCAAGAGGAATGCAATTTTATCAAGGGATGTTCTACACTGTCAAGGGGTATGTAACTTGAACCACAGCTTCATGGGTATCTATGAACTCGTCATGGAATGTTGAGAGCGAATAACCACCTCCAGATATCATCTCTTTAACAAGAGTTTATATGAAAAGAAAAGAGTTAAGAAGAAAAAATTTTTTTCGCTGAGACGCCTTTCTTTCGATTTAAATATCCTCTGGATGAAAAATTACTGATTTATATGCATAGCTAGAAGTTCCTGCCTTATGTATTTATTCAATTTCAGATAGAAATGGAACTGTCGCAGGTCACTAGAGAGAGGAATGACTTGAGTAATCAACTGACAGTTTTGGGACGTAAAAGAGATGCTATAAATGAAGAAGTGATGAGATTGAAACAAAAACTCGAACAAGCAACTGAAACAAATTCGCGAGTTAACAGGAACTTAGAAGAACTGGTCAAGGAATGCGAAGAAAAACAGGTGCGTAAATGTGCATAATTTGGTATAAACTATAATTAATTTTTTCGAATAGTGCTCTATGGATGCAATGGACAAGGAAATTCAAAGAACCCAAGAGCAGTTAGCGTCCATGAGATCCGAGAAAGAAACTTTAGAAGCAGTATTGTTCGATACGCAGACGAACTTGGAGGCGACTGATATCAAGAAAATGCAGTTGGAGAAAGAATTACAAGAACAAAACGTCAAACAAGAAC
>JARQZK010003664.1:445000-492500 GCA_030704885.1 Cynegetis impunctata
TCATTGAAATAGAAATAAAGTATGATATCATATTAGGTTTTCGCAGTGAGGTGTTTTCTATATATAAATATTTACTTTCAGATAACTTTTTCATTATGCAGATACATAAGTCCATTAGTGAGACCGTCGAAATTAACAGGTTCAGCGTTGTAATTTACCTTCTCCCGGCGTGTTATCTCTTTCGATCGGTTCGATACTTGAGGTATTTAATTAATAGTTGCCTGTGCTGAGTGTCTAACCAAATACAAAGTTTATTCGAATAAAGAAGATAATTTTATCAGATTGGATTGTATATATGTTTTCTTGATAAAGAATAAAACGTTCTAGTAGATTATCAAGTTAACATAATAATGTATACCCTTAATTTTTGAGCGTATCTTTGATTTTTGTTATAATCTATTAGTAATGTTTTGTTGTAATTCTTTAATTCATAACCAGTACATAACAGTTGCTATTTTATAATTTGATTCGTCTTTATCACCTCTCGATATCTTAGAATTCTTGTTATATTTTGTTGATAAAATATTGGAAATTAAGTTTAAATAAACATGTTCTTATTGCTTAATATGAATTTCCGTCAAGTAAATGTTACATCGATAATGAAAAAATTTTGTATTTGATTTTCAGTTTTTCATTAATTTCACAGATTCTTGTTTTAGAAACCAGTTTCATGATATGAACAAAAGTCTTTTATGTTATGAACTTTCACTGACTTTTTCTAAATTGTGAAACATTATCAAGGTTAAGATATGTGTGATTGATAAGAAAATTTTCTGAATATTACAAACTATTGATTTTTTTCTGTAATAACATAATAGTTGTTAATTTATAGTTTTATTCGTCTTTATTACTTTTATTAAATTTACCAGTTCTTATTGCATGAATAAGTTTCATGGGATGAAGAGAAGTTTTTGTGTTTTAAATTTCTACTGACCTTTCCTAACAATTTGTGAAAAATTTTCAAGGTTTTGCAGTGTTTGATTCATAAGGAAATTTTCTGAATATTTCAATTTACTGATTTTGAGATTTTCTTGTTCAGTGCGACGAAAAGAAGATGACCTTGTCTTATAATATCACTATTAGTTTGTTTTCTTGTCTTACCATGCTATTCACAAAGTTATTATTAACCAAGATATTTATTTATTTATTATTTATTCAAAATTAGAGATGTAAATCAGATTATTCGTAGAATCTGTTAACACAGAGCTGAAAAATATTACCTATATAAACAATAAATTGGACAACTCACATCAATATTTTTCTGTTATTCATATTTTTTTTTTATTGTAAATTTGATTTCTTATATTTATTACAGATATATGGTAAATTTTCATTGGTATATAGTCCGGGGAAGTAAGATCAAAAATTCTATCAATGAGAAAAATAAAAAAAAGTAGGGGTTATTATTTTTTTTAAGTAAGTACACTGACCCCTCATCGCTTTCCTAAATTTGTGACCAAATCCCGTGAAAGCTCGAAACACAGCTTGCAAGCACATTTTAAAGCACTAAAATTCGATGATTTTTTGCTTATAACTTTTTCTGATGTACTCGCACAAAAAAATCGTAGAGATCAAATTCACAGTAAATTTTATGCCCTACACGATGACGTAAGTCGACTTTTGAAATGAAAATTTTTTCGACTCAAACTTTTCCAAAAAATTAAAATTGTATCGAAAGGTCGTGTTTTAACCGGCAACCATACTGAAAATAATCATATCGAGATCAAAACATAGGGAAACATAGATGGTGTGCTATAAAAAATTTACGTATTTTCAGATTTGGAAAATTCAAAATGGCGGCCGCAAAAATCGAATATATATATATATTTTTTTCAATCACGCTTCCTCTTGAAAACATTAACGATATCGAAACGCGGTTGGTTGCAATCGATAGGGGAAAAGTTGTAGTTTTAGGCATAAAATAAAAAAAAAATTATAAATTTTTTTACATAATTTTTTTTGAAAAATTATTGAAAAAAATTTTGTTTGTTGAGTTTTTCCTCATTTTTGCATTGAAAAATGAAGTCAATCATTATACTCATACTCGAAATGTATTTGCCGTTAAAAAACGCGTATTTCAAAAAAAAAATTGTTTAAATACAATAATCAGAAGCCGAGATATAGAAGCTCAAAGTTCGCTTCGTACTGTGACCATACTATTAAAAATTAAAAATGCGCGTGTATTAGTGAAGACACGTTGGGGTGCTCGGCGACAATGGTCTCCCCGCCACTACGCCGAGCAGCTGCCGCGTTCATATTCGGGCGAACGCGGCAAGACTACTGATTTATTTTTGATGTAGCCAGTGACCCAACGTTCTTTTAAATCTGTATTTAATCACTACACAGGTGAAACAATCTAATGCAACAATAAGAATTTGAAAATTTTTAATAGTATGGTCACAGTACGAAGCGAACTTTGAGCTTCTATATTTCGGCTTCTGATTATTGTATTTAAACAATTTTTTTTTTGAAATACGCGTTTTTTAACGGCAAATACATTTCGAGTATGAGTATAATGATTGACTTTATTTTTCAATGCAAAAATGAGGAAAAACTCAACAAACAAAATTTTTTTTTTATAAATTTTTAAAAAAAGTTATGTAAAAAAATTTATAAATTTTTTTTTTATTTTATGCCTAAAACTACAACTTTTCCCCTATCGATTGCAACCAACCGCTTTTCGATATCGTTAATTTTTTCAAGAGGAAGCGTGATTGAAAAAAATATATATATATATTCGATTTTTGCGGCCGCCATTTTGAATTTTCCAAATCTGAAAATAAGTAAATTTTTTATAGCACACATCTATGTTTCCCTATGTTTCGATCTCGATATGGTTATTTTCAGTATGGTTGCCGGTTAAAACACGACCTTTCGATACAATTTTCATTTTTTGGAAAATTTTGAGTCGAAAAAATTTTCATTTCAAAAGTCGACTCACGTCATCGTGTAGGGCATAAAATTTACTGTGAATTTGATCTCTACGATTTTTTTGTGCGAGTACATCAGAAAAAGTTATAAGCAAAAAATCATCGAATTTTAGTGCTTTAAAATGTGCTTGCAAGCTGTGTTTCGAGCTCTCACGGGATTTGGTCAGAAATTTAGGAAAGCGATGAGGGGTCAGTGTACTTACTTAAAAAAAATAATAACCCCTACTTTTTAATTTTTCCTCTCTATATACTTACTTCCCCGGACTAATATCATTTATATCTTCCGTATATTCAGATCAATGAGAATGTTTAGGAAATCAATCGATATTGAATATTTAAAAAATTACTGCTGCATAATTCTCCAACGGATTCGCGTACTTCGTGTGTGTCAAAATATCCACTAATTTCACAGCATGGACGTCAGAAAATAAAATTGATAAGTTTTCCTTAGACATACACGTTATAACAGTCATGTTTTGAAAACAGAAATTTCACATCACAAACTCAGAAAGATAATTTCTATATTTATTTTTGTATATGATATTAATCAGTATACTTCATGTCATGTTTCATTATTTGCCGATCAGTTGATGATTGTATAAATACAAGTTTATATTATCCTTTCAGCACATCATGATCATCAAGCACTTCACGATCGTTACGAAGCTGTTCGAAGAGAACTAGAGAGCGAGAAAGAAACCCTCGAAAGATTTAGAAGGGAAGCCAATGGACGTTTTGAACAGGATAGACTTAATATCAACCAGCTCCGGGAGGAACTAAATAAATGTAAGACAAGGCTCGAGGAGGCAAAGGCAAGAACTGAGGAAGAAAGGGTTAAATTAGAACACAGAATAGAGGAAGTGAGAAATGAAAGGGAAACAGCTTTAAGCGAGGTAAAATAATATTGTTTATTGATAATTCGCTATCTTGGTGGAACATGATTCAATATTCGTTGAACAACACATGTTTTTGAATGTCATTAGTGCTCACCTTAGGAACTATGTGGTGGTAATGAAGATTCGCAGTCGTTGCTCACTCGGTCGATGGTTGGGACACTACTCATGAGCCTATTTAAGAGTGAAACTGACTGTCGATGGCGTGTGGCAAGGGTGTCGAATTTTCAAAAATTTTTCCTGGAAGGATGGACGAATTCTATGTCGTCGATTCTCATGAAAGTAGTTCCGCTGGAGGGTTGATTTGATTGATCATCAACTTTTCAAAAGAATTTCCCAACTTTTTTTATCTATATATATATATATATATATATATATATATATATATATATATATATATATATATATATATATATATATATATATTCTAGATTTTGTGAAAAACGCAATCAAATTCTTACAATAGTAGATATTGGTCTACCACATATCTTTTCTTTATCCAGTTCAATTAATAAATATCACATCTCGGATGAATCAACTTTGGGGAAATAGAAAATGTTTTTGAATGCAAAAAGTTCAAACTCCTTTTAGGCAACATATGAATTTTTCATTCACATTTTATGAGAATAATTTCAAAGGAATTCTGGCAATAATTTTTGGACATAATATAATACAAAAATTTAAATATTCCTTATTTCATATAAATCAGTTCCGAAATATACAATGCTTTTTTGTACATATTTGACGATGGAAACTTAATGCTTATGGAATGGTTATTACTTTAAGGTTGAAAATCTGAAAGTACAATTGAACGTGACAGAAAATAAATTCAGTACGGTAACTGACCAACTTCATGAGACGATTAGAAAACTTAAAGAGGTGGAAAATCAGTCCGAGGGTTCACGTAAAGAATTAACAGACGTTCGTCGTCAATTAGCCGATAGTACCTTTGAAAAAGAGAAATATCATTCGACAAACAAAGAACTACGTGACCATATCAAGAAAACTGAAAGTGACAAGAGAGATCAAGCCAGACTACTCGAGGAGTATTCGTTAAAAATATCCAGTGAGTCCACTATTATCAGGGTTACCTATTTCAGATGATAATTCTAAATTATCATTCCGATTTTCAGGTCTGGAAGAGATGAAATTATCGATCGAGAATGAAAGAAATCGTTTCCAGAATCAAGTGAGGGATTTGGAGAAAGATCTGGTTCAGTCCGAGCATAGCATTCAGAGTCTACAACAAGAAATACAGAAAGCTCAGAGCACAGGAACGCAACAACAAGCCGAAGAGAAAGAACTCCAAGCACGTTTATTGAATGAAATTGAAGAACGTGAGAGATCTCACCAAGAAGTACATCAACTTAGGAAACAGGTAATTACAGATAGAAAACGCCACACTGTTATTGGACTATCCGGGTTTGACATTTCCAGATTTCCGAGTTGGAGAGGAATTTGGAGCATTGCAGACAAGAACTGAATCGCACTATTGCGCACAGTGGTCACCATGAAGAACAATGGCACGCAAGAGAACAAGATTTGCTTGTTCATTTAGAAGACAGCAGGGCCAGGGAGAAGAGATTGGAGGATCAGAAACATAACCTCGAAGTATGTCTTGTTGATGCTACTCAACAAATACAGGAACTCAAGGTTAGTTGCCATTTTTTTCTGCTTCGATAGTAGAGTTCTTATCCATGCCTATCTATCTATTTTTACTAAAATCTCGACTTACCACTTAAAAATATCATTAATAACATTAATATAATATAATAAAACAATTGGCTTGATTGCACCAACAGTTATGATGATAACTTGGGATAACTATCTCATTTTCAATAGTATGACTATTCTAGAAGTAATCTGTTGAAGGGGATATTAATATGGATAATAATAATTCATTTATTAATTTCACAAATTATCTACACAAACAATTGTAGAAATGAGAATGAAATAAGTTAATAATAATAATAATAATATTTATTTAGCACTTGGCTAGTTATTGAAAAAAATACAAATATTTTCAAAGCGTGTTGTAAGTTATAAAAATAAACATTATCTTACTATGTTTCCCTTAAAAATGTACAAACTCTTTTAATAAAAATTTTCAAATTAGGAGCATTCTTTATTATCCCGGGAAGAGCATTAAAGATGCGAACACCTTCACAAAATAAGAATTTTTGTAAAGTTGCCGTTTTAACCCACTGAATGTTGTAGTCTTGGCCTGAACGAATATTATATTCATGAAAGTTTGATCTTTTTTTCAGAAAATCGTTGTTAAGATATTTTGGTAATTTTTTATGCATTACATAAAGTGAACAAGGAAAATTCTTTAATAATTTAAAAAATTATCAAACAACTTTCCAAGGAAGCTGGTTATACGTATTCAGCAACGCAAAATCTGCATTCACAATCGAACGGTGAATTATAGAAATTGTCAAGTCACCCCGACTCAAAATCTGCATACAGCTGTTTCGATCTTATTAGATCTCATCAGTGCAGCTTATTTGACTCGGAGTGAATTGACAAATCTCTAATTGTTCCCCAATACAAATCGTGGTCAGTAACACTGGTCGGATAACAATCCAGAGCGCCATCCCACCAAAGATATTGGGAAACAACAATTCACCGCTTAGACTGAAAATGCAGAAATTCGTCGCTCAAACACGTACCTCCTGATATGAAGATATCTACTCTACAACAGTGGTGTATATGATTCCAAGGCACACTAACATAGTGATTTAAAACCTTTGGATATACCCACAAGAGCGCGCTCCGAATATTCTAGTCGCTTAATACGCAAAATACAACAATCAAATCATGAAAAACATACTAGTCGACCATGGTCAATTTCATACATTACATAAAGTGAACAAGGAAAATTCTTTAATAATTTAAAAAATTATCAAACAACTTTCCAAGGAAGCTGGTTATACGTATTCAGCAACGAGTCGGTGGTGACCTGACAATTTCTATAATTCACCGTTCGATTGTGAATGCAGATTTTGCGTTGCTGAATACGTATAACCAGCTTCCTTGGAAAGTTGTTTGATAATTTTTTAAATTATTAAAGAATTTTCCTTGTTCACTTTATGTAATGTATGAAATTGACCATGGTCGACTAGTATGTTTTTCATGATTTGATTGTTGTATTTTGCGTATTAAGCGACTAGAATATTCGGAGCGCACTCTTGTGGGTATATCCAAAGGTTTTAAATCACTATGTTAGTGTGCCTTGGAATCATATACACCACTGTTGTAGAGTAGATATCTTCATATCAGGAGGTACGTGTTCGAGCGACGAATTTCTGCATTTTCAGTCTAAGCGGTGAATTGTTGTTTCCCAATATCTTTGGTGGGATGGCGCTCTGGATTGTTATCCGACCAGTGTTACTGACCACGATTTGTATTGGGGAACAATTAGAGATTTGTCAATTCACTCCGAGTCAAATAAGCTGCACTGATGAGATCTAATAAGATCGAAACAGCTGTATGCAGATTTTGAGTCGGGGTGACTTGACAATTTCTATAATTCACCGTTCGATTGTGAATGCAGATTTTGCGTTGCTGAATACGTATAACCAGCTTCCTTGGAAAGTTGTTTGATAATTTTTTAAATTATTAAAGAATTTTCCTTGTTCACTTTATGTAATGTAAGAAATTGACCATGGTCGACTAGTATGTTTTTCATGATTTGATTGTTTAATTTTTTATGCTCTATTTTATATATTAAAACCAGGTTCGCCTTCTTAATGCTCTGCCCGACAGATAACCAATCCAAAGCCTGCAACATGCTTACTATTGGGGTATATTTATTACAATTAAGGATAATGCGCATTACTTTATTTTGCTGAATTTGTAGTCTATTTATATTTTCCTGAGTACAAGATATTAATAAGGAACAACAATAATTAAAGTGCGGTAAAACAATTGTGTTATATACAAGTATTTTTGCCCATTGTGACAAATAATTTGAAATGCGATGAAAAAATCCAATTTTTTTACCTAATTTTTTACATAGATAATCTATCTGATTAGAAAAACTAAGTTGGGGATCCAAGAAAATACCCAAATATTTTATTTCAGAAACAAAATCAATTTTAGAGCCATTTATGTTGAGGGCTAACCCAAACTCAGCATATTTTCTACAGTTTGTCTTTGAACCTATTACCATACATTTTGTTTTTGATGTGTTCAGTTTCAATTTATTTTGGCAAAGCCAGTCATACAAGATTTTTAATTCATTGTTAAGGGTATTTTTACAAACAAAATTTAGCTGAGGCCAAGAACCCTAAACTCCTCAACCTTGTACGTTTCACACTGTATTATTAGTATCTGAACCTCTCTCTTAAAACGTTTATCACCCGAAATAGCCTACAGACCTCTAGGCAAAGCATCGAAGCTTAATTGCCATGTACTCCGTACCTTTCTCGCGCATAGAGATCATGAATGTATTGGAACAAAATGTGGAAACAACTGTCTGGTACTACAAAGTACTGCTGAATCTTGTGAAAGAATATAAGCAATATATTGCAAATATAATGCCCATACACAGTGATAATATTGTGCTTCCTGAAATGACCATGGTCAGACAGTCTATCATCGAGTCGCAGTAAAGTTCTCAAGGTCAATTTTTGGCATCTTAAGATACTACCCAAGTGTAAAGAACCTCCCCAAAATTTATTCCATAACACAAGATCGGCTGATAATTAGCAAAGCAAGTAGTCTTCAGGATATGTAAATCTACCTGCTCTCTGCTCCCTAAGCATATAAAAAGTGTAAGAGACTGAGCTAAGACTCTTTCTAAGTTTCCAAATATGCATATCCCATTTCAAGTGATTATCCGAAGTATAACCACATTATCCTTTACCGGTAGTTGGTTTTCAGGATCACCAACATATTTTGGATAGTCCCTTTTCGATCTATCAGAACAGAAAAAGATACTCTCTGTTTTTGTGAAGTTTACCATTAGTTTTTTGTAGAGACACCAGCTTGTTACTTCTCTCATTACAGACATTGCAGAAGACAATGCAGAATTAATATTCTCAGAATTAATGAGATCATTGGTATCGTCACCGTACATATATCCCGGAAGATATATGTCAGTTTGTGTGATGATTCTCATGGAATCAAGCCAAGATAAAAATAATTATTTAAATTCGTGAAAGTCTCTTAGTTCGGCTTTACCACGACAATGCTCAATCCCACGTAGCTAATATGACACAATAACCTATTTCTCAGCTAGGGTTGTAAGTTGTATCTCATACACCGTATTTACCAAACTTACCACCTACCGACTGCAAATTGTTTCAAGCTTTGAAAAATTATTTAGAGGATGAAAAATTTCATGCTCTCGCAAATCTCAAAAATACATAGGACGACTTTTTGAATTCACTATCAAATCAATTCTAGACTGCGGGCTTTCAAAGTCTTTCAGAGCGTTGGGAACGAGTTTCTTGGTGCAGAGGTAACCTACTTTACTGTTAAAATCAAATGTTTTCAACTTTCATTTGTGCTGTATATCGTGGGACTCTCTCACCAACTTAATAGTTAGTAACTTATGGTCGGGGCTGCAAACCAATTTATCATTCATCATTATTAATTACTATCATATAGCGATCGATGGAATAGTAAAACGAGTTCGATTTTATTCAGGCGAAATTGGGTGGTTCAGAAGGAAAAGTAAGAGCTCTAGAAACGCAACTGGGGCAACTTGAATCGACCAAACGAGACGTTGAACAAAAACTGAGCAGTGTAGTGTTAACACTGAGAAGAATAGCGGGCGTGCAGTTGGATGGTACGGTGACTATGCCCTACAGATTAATGAGTCCGTCCCGAAGGTGGAGTCCTGCTAGAAGTGAGTATAACAATTTTTAGTCGTATTTCCCCCGAAAATAAAAGACTATTGCAGCGTATCGAAAGTCAACAGAGCAGACAGAACGAAACAATCAAAATTTGGGTAAACTTTTAAGTAGATATTTCTTGGTTTTTCGTGGGTTTTAACAATTTGCTTAACTCCACAGCTTCTGCAGATTGAGTTAGATGTTCGAAATTTGGTAAAGGATAGAGTTGAAATACGATTTTGTGGGTTTCCACTCTTTTTCTCAACCGCGCTGTACTTCGTGGAGACTATTCCGTTCGAATAGCATCTCGTCCTGCTTCGCTCCCTGTACATTTTTTGAGTAAAATAAATTATTCACTATTTTTTATTATGGTTTGCTATTGAAGCGTGTTTCTTCAAACCATAAATTATTCTTTTCGAATCTCATCTTGATCTGCTTCGCTATCATTAGGTACATTTACCACAGACAGCCGCTGGCTTTGTGGTTTCGATGCGTTTATATTAGGAGCTGTCAATTTTGTGATTTTTTTATTTTGATTGGAATTTCGTATTGTTTTTTTGTGAAATGCTATCTTTTTTATGCATTAGGCGCACCTTGTAGTTTTGTTGTCATAAAATAATTGAATTTACTTAAAGTAATGTTGTAAAACTACTGTCTGTATTGACAATAAACTTATTATTATTTGTTTTGAATAAAATAAATTTTTAAATAATAATACATTTCGTAATCTTCAATACGATTTGCTATTAAAGCGTTTTTTTTCAAACCATAACTGAGATTGAATTCTCGCACATCACTTGGTGAAACATCATAAAGAATAAAGTTTAAACTTTAAAATAAAACACACTTGGCTTAACTTTCACTATATGAAAAATATTTAGATACTGTATTTAGCAGTAAAGGATAGTCGACATGTTTCGAGTTATGAACTCATGATCAAGACTGACTACAAGAGAGTATTACATCTTATTTTATAAAAGCAAAGGTGATACCTGAAAATCAATTTGTTCGTTTACAAGAGGTAATTTACTATCATGGGCGGAACTTATTTCAAGAATTTCAAGAAGGTCAAGGCGCTTTCCTTTGTTGCCTGAATACAACAATTGGGTTTTGTTGAAATCCAGGAAATGATTAATTTTATACAATGTTCTTCTTCAACAAGAATGTTTATATTCCTTCCTGTTTGTCCAATATAGAAAGCAGGACATTCGTCACAAAATAAACACCACTGTTTTCTCCGATGTCAGATTTTTCTTTATTATTGACCAAGAATGACTTCAAGTTTCTTTTATTTGTACAAATTGTTTTAACGTTATTTTTTCGATAATCTGTTACAAATTTTTCCATTCAAATTCGGCACATAATTTATTGGTATTTTGTTCTTCATTAGTAGTTTGCGTGGGTTATATTGAATGCAATAGATTCTTTATTCGTTTTTCCCAATGTTCTTATAGATAAGACTTTCATTGTAACCGTTATTGGTGGCTAATAATTGAATTGTATTAACTTCGGTTTGAAAATTTGTTTCCAACAATGGAATAGTGAACAACCTATGTATGAAAGAATGAAAAACACTGAGTTTTATTTCAATGTGTTGCGACAGTAACCAACAAAAATAATTATATAAACAGAAGCAATTCCATTTTGTCATTTAACTTTACATCTTATATATTTTAAAGGTTGAGCAACTCTTCAAAACTAAGACGTTTTATCCTACAATTTCAGATAGCTGCACTGAAGAGCTTTAATAAGACCGAAACAGTTACCCAATTTTGCTGTTATGTCTGCCAACTACTATTATGATATTAATGAAAGCGATTGGTTTCGACATAAGCGTTGACGAATAATATCCTTTGTCTAACCTTCCTTGCAATTGTTTCAGCCCATGACGATGGCCGAGATGGTACGATTGATGTAGATCCGGAAGTTGTACGCAAAGGTGTCCGCAACCTGATGCAACAAGTGGCTCATATCGAACGAGAAAGGGTAATTCTAACTTTTATATCTGTTATTTATATAAATTTAGCTAATCTATTTCCGGATACTGTTGGCGCAGTCACTATTGATTGGTCATGTGACTTTCACAGTCACACAGATTGTTTGGTTATGTGACTTGCACGGTCACGATTGTTTGGTTAAATTACCGAATAATCATGAATGCGCAAGTCTCGAGCTAAAAAATTCAGAAGTTTGCGTTCAGAATCCTTACCGCGAACAAATCTATTTTTACTCATTGCATATAATTCCTAGGACGATTATAAAAATCAAGTTGAAACGGTTAAAAAGCAATTGAAAGAAGTAAGCGATACTCAGTCCAAAGGTGATAATAAACTCACCAAGGTTATGCAGAACCTGAGGACTCTCCAAGAAGAAAAAGGCAGTCTGGAGGCAAAACTGGGCCAGAAGACTGTGGAATTCCAATCACAGGTGAAATGCGAAATCTATTTTAGACGATCATGAATTGACAATGAATACTTTTCAGGCGGAAGCTCTCAATAAGAAAACGGCCGAAAATCAAAAAATGCGCGACAGATTGGTATCTTTAGAACTTTCTATGGGAACCGGAACCGCGGAAAAAGAGCAATGCGAGGTAATCGAGAATGTTTGTAATATTTTTCACATCGTTTCTTACTTTTTTGTCTTGATTATTCAGGAGAAATTGGAAAAAATGAAAATAGCATATTCTCGCTTGGAAACTGAGAAGAGAGCCTTACAAGATGAACTCACAAGACTGGAGAACCGTTCCACGAAATTAGAATTGCAAAGAATGTCGGCCGACGGCGATTTGCAGAGATTACAAATGATGCTTCAAGAGAAAGATGCTGCCATCCAAGTAACTAACTAATTACATTTTATGATGAAGGTTTCATTTTGAAAATTTTGTTTTTTTCAGAAACTGCAAGAAAAAAGTGATATGCAAAGTAGAACTGTCGCCAGTTTAGAAGAACGATGCGTATCCTTGAAATCAACCATAGATCAGCTGAACTTATCGTTGGAAAAAGCAGCCAATTGTGAATCTGAGATGAGGAGCGAAATTCAAAAGCTTCAGCGCGACCTACTTGAAACGTCAACCAGTTCACAGACAGGAACTGAAAAACTTAAACAGGTAAATATTAGCAGATACTCAACGTTTCCTGCTTCATTCGACATATTCAATTTTTAAACTGTCCAATCTTCAATTTACCAACACTTGACGAATTTTGTCGTAATTGTCAACCAGCTGTGAAATAAAAATAAATACTATTAAATCAAGTTACTTTGATATACTATGAAACCATCAGATCTTCTTGTTTACTTTCGTACAAATTGTTTTTCCTTTTAAAAATCAATTTTCTGTAATTTTTTTTACAGCTCCAAAAAGCTTTGTCCAACAGTGAAAACGAAAAGCGTATATTGGCCGAACGTTTCGAAGTCACTCAGCAAAACTTGGCCGAGTTGAGAAGGAACAATCAAATCTTCCAAGATCAAGTTTCCAGGTTGAACAAGGAACTTGCGAACAATGAAGTTTTGAGGTCCGGGTTGGAATCTCAGCTTCGTTTGGCACAATGGCCGACCGAAAGTACACTCGGTGGTAAAGAAGAAGAAGAACTCCATAGGCAACTACAGGCCATACAGAAAGAAAAGAATGAACTGAGGGTCAAAGTTGACAGCTTAAACACGAAGGTAAAGTTTAATTTATGTAATAAATGAATGTGGCTTCGTAGTTCAGTGGTCAGTGCGTTGGGCTACTGAACAAAAGGTCGCTGGATCGAATCCCGGCCGAACCAACGAATTAGTGCAAAGCCACTTGTCGGAAGGCATTGGCAAACCACCGAAAAGTATTCTCCCTAGTAAAGCCTCTCTATAAAGACGTTCGGAACCGTCGTAAAACTGTAGGTCCCTTCTATTCGTCTATCACTGTATCACGCACCACACGAATAGTTATAGGGACGCCTACGCCCGAAACCGGGCACCGGAAGAATAAATGAATACCTGATTGTATACATTATAAATTAAAAAATACAATGTAGATAACTGAAAAGGTGTATAAGCATGATGTCTACTGAATGAATATTCAATTTAGCAATGAAAATATAATATGGATATAAGACACGATGTGATTGGAATGCTTTTTTTCAAATTGAGTTTTAATTTATTTATTTAGCGTATGGCTTCGCATAGCAGTACAACAAAGTATTAAAAAAGAAAAACAAACATATTTTACACGATAAGATATGAGGAAATATCAAACATTAAGCTGTATATAGTCGAACATAAATCAAGTTAGAATTAAATGTCTAGATTAGATATATACCTATATATATATATATATATATATATATATATATATATATATATATATATATATATATATATATATATATATATATATATATATATATATATATATATATATATATATATATATATATATATATATATATATATGTATATATATATATATATATATACAAATAAATAAAATCAAGTTTTTTAATATTCAACAAGCCTGTTATTGCTAATAATTATCAAGAGATTATATATATATATATATATATATATATATATATATATATATATATATATATATATATATATATATTATATATATATATATATATATATATATATATATATATATATATATATATATATATATATATATATATATATATATATATATATATATATATATATATATATATATATATATATATATATATATATATATATATATATATATATATATATATATATATATATATATATATATATATATTTATATTTATATATATATTCAATTGACTCCTAGGTTGTCATAACAAAAGCCTGTGGGTCACATGTGAATGCTCTTAGCGGACATGCTTGGACTATGTGTTTGACTATATGTCTCTTATCATTACAATAACAAGCCGCATAGTGGAGTTTACCCCACCTATATAAGTAGTCGGCGAACCTTCCACAGTTGATTATAATGTGGTTAAGGTTTGACCAGATCTTGCGGGGATTATCAAATCCTTCTGGTTTACTATAGATGCATGGCATGCTATGGTAACTAGGTGCTATATTACTTTCCCATTCTTCTTTTCATCGATCATTTACGTCAAAGTTAGTTTGGTGAAGCGCCTGTGCCTACTTGATTCGGAGTCGGGATGTCTGGACGTAAGGATATCGTTATGGAGTTGGGAATTGTCCGTGATTTTCTTCAATTCTCTAACCAGGGCATGTTTTCGGCGCAGTTTGGGTGGAGCTATATTGCCTAGAGAAGACAAGCATATTCTTGGGGTTCGACTGATTTTCCTTGATATAGCGCGCATAGTTACGTTCAGTTAAGTGCCGACCATGTGCGTGTGTTTACTGTTGAGCCACACTAGGGCACAGTACTACGCCACCTGCTACACCAGGTCAAGTGTAGAGGACCTCAAAGTAGACGCTGAAGAGCCCCACTGAGCATAATTGTTGAGTTTATTTGTGGTAGAACTAGAAAGAATTTCAAATATTCTCAAGATGTCAATATATTGTCTGAAATATAATAAGCAATACGTCTATATGATACTCAATTAGGAATGGATTGAAAGTCTTCATCTTCAATATATCACAGAAGAACTTTCGGGAAAATCAGAAGCTATGAACGAGTTCCATGTGATCTGAGGGGTTTTCAACAAATTGAGGTTTATGCTAGCTTTAAACCGCTGCAAGTCGTAGTAAACTGAAAACACTCCTGTGCTTCTAGTCGAATAATAAAGATGGCAGAATATCTGCCGGTTGAGAATATCTGTAAAAGAGCCAAGTCGTCAACCTTCTTCCGATGATCCAGGGAATGAGGGAGTGCGGTTAATAATTGGCCGACTATTAGCTTCAGTGCTCTTTTTTGAATTGAGTCAAGTAGGTAGATGGAGTTCATGGTGCATTCCAAACACGAGAGCAGTATTCCATTGCTGGGCAAACTTGAGCCTCAAAAAGAAACAATAGCTCTTTTGGCGTAAACACTTCGTTTTTCACGAAATCAGATTACAATGATGAAGACGTCTTCGTGAGGTTAATTTGAAGTTAACGCCAATTACCAAAAGATGAAATTTATCGGTTGGCTCAATAATTTGGTTTCCGAATAATCATTGAGGATCGAGGAGTGCAGTTTTTCTTGAGAATCTGGTTCCATGTGCCTTGGTGGCTTCAAAACTAACCAAAATATCATTTGAAAATGATCTTAAGGGTCTAGTCATGGACTTGGGTTGTGCAAAACGTTTATTATTTCATATTATTCCGCAAATATAGTTGATATTGCAGAGGAATTCAATCCGGGGATTCCTCATGTACAATATGTTACGTATCGTGAAGAATGGATCATGAACAAACCGAAACTTTCAGCTGAATATTACCTGTTGATTTATTTGAGTTGAGTTATTTGACCGTTTGTTCATATCTGTAAAACATTGAAGTAGTATAGCTCTCAACGACGTATAAGTAAATTCATTATATCATATTTCGAAAATATCTGCTTAGAAATGTTTGGAAAATATAAATAATCTCTTTCTCTACAGCTGCGACATCTAGAAAATGATAACAGAAATTTGGAAAGGTCTGCAGCAAAATCGTTAACAACTCCTGCTCGAACCAAAACTTACGACCATCCGGAGAAATATCAGATGGATTCTCAGTTCACTGAAACAGATAAGAACAAATACGACCTCGAGAACAGAGAGCTGCGCATGAAGGTTTCCAGATTAGAATCCGAACTTACCGAAAAGGAATTGGAATTGAGTAGGTTAAGAAGTTTGCAGAGGTCGAGTTTAGACGGAAAATTCGACAGGGCCGAAATCGAAAGATACAGAGCAGCCCAATTGCAGGCCGAAAGATTACTTGAAGCTAGGGAGCAGAGTCATAGACAACAGGTTGCTCGGCTGGAAAATCAGGTACTTATTATAACAGAGCTTGTGTTACTTTGGTTAGAGAAATGGAAAATTTTTTAATATCGTGTTCGAAAATAGTAAAGGTGAACATTCCTTCAAAGTTTACAAATTTTAGTAGCAATGTTACTTTTATCAACTACCCACATGTCTATTTCATATGCCTAGATCTAGACAGATTAGGGTCAAGTGGAGTAATTGCAGCTCTAGGGAGAATACCGGACGTCAGGGTTCTCCCACGATAACTAAAATTTCAGAGTTAAGTCTCGTCGTTGTTTCCACATATCAAGATTACCAACAGTTAATATCATTTAGACCAGAGGTCCTCAAATTTATTTGTCTCGTAAACAACTTTTTATGTTTTTCGGTTAGAACTCCTGTAAGAAGTTGCTAAGATTGACTTTCTACCAATTTATCAACTTCAAATGTGTTGATTAAAATTTTTTTTTCTGTTATGAATTGTAGTGTAAAAAAACCCAAAAAATCACATCTTAAGTTTTATACATTTATTAATTTGATCCGAATTAAAACGAACCAAATTGAAATCTTGTTACCTAAAAAACAAGTTTCTACATGTTCATTGCGACCACCAACCCGATTACTTACACCATTTTATGATATATACTGATTCAATTATTATGTTATTACATTAAATTCAAATGATATATGATTGGGTGCCGTAAATAATAATAAATAAAATAGTGTACTAAAAAATCCCCACTTCGCTACTAAATTTTATTGCGATAATAAGTTTGTATACAAAATGTAAAGTTGGTCCATTTGTTACGTTTTCACGTAGAAAGTAATCAGCCTATCTATCTGTGTGTGTGTGGATTATTTCATTCATGGAACGCAAAAATTATAATCACGGCCTGTTCAAATAAGATCTACTACCTTTGATCTCCATTTATATCTCATGGACCACCAATTTTATTATTCTCTGGCATCGATGCCATGATATAAATGTCGCGTGCATAAGATATTATGATAATGCTATAACATTTTTTTAATACTAGAATGATATAAATCCATCTTCTTCACCAAGAAAGTAGCTGGACGTTTTATTTATGTTTAAGATTGAGATCTAATGTAGAAAATTTCCGTAGTTTGTTCATTATATACAATGCTAGGATTTATATCTTCAGGTCAGCCTGTTGAGAGATCAACTCAACCAAGAAATCAAAAGGAGACAACAGTACGTGTTACGAAGTACACAAGCCGGCAGAGAGATGGCGCAGTTACGACAAGCTTTAGGTGACAGTTTGAAAACTGTTTCCCAAGATCCTGCCCTAGACTCTCTCTTATTGGAACACGAAACTAAAAGACTTGACCATTCGATTGCTGCAACCAGTCTACCTCCCTCTTTAGCACTGCCAACGTCATCCAGTGCTTATTTGAGATCACTCACACCGCAGCCAAAATGAGAAACCATGTAGATCTAAGATAACTAATTAGTAAAGAATGGGATATTTCATCGAAATATCCGAGCATTTTACTTTATATACGGTTATATAATGATATAATGAGAATTCAGAAATGAAGATACAAACTTATGATTGTAGAATGATCTCGACGCACAGAAGAAAGTGAAGAAAATCTGAAATTAGGCAAAATGTTAGATAAATCGATAGTTGAATGTTAGCTTAAGCAAGTCACTGCCGTTTAGGTCGGTTTCGGCTATTACAATACTTTAGGAGTAGTTTTGTAGAACGGTTTTGTCTGACCAATCAGTTTTGTATGACCAAACGGTTTTGTCTGACCAATCAGTTTTGTATGACCAAACGGTTTTGTCTGACCAATCATTTCTGTCTGACCAAGCGGTTTTGTCTGACGACCAATCAGTTTAGTCTGACCAAACGATTTTGTCTGACCAAACGGTTTTGTCTGACATAGTCAGACCAAACTGTTTTGTCAGACCAAACGGTTTTGTCAGACCAAACTGTTTTGTCAGACCAAACGGTTTTGTCAGACCAAACGGTTTTGTCAGACCAAACGGTTTTGTCAGACTAAACGGTTTTGTCAGACCAAACGGTTTTGTCCGACCAAACGGTTTTTCACAAATTCGCACTTAATAGGAATAATTCATTACACTATACGAAAATATCAATAGTGATACATAATAATCTTAGTTTGTTACTCATTGTACGCGTTTCTGTTGAAATAATCTGTTTCTTTCCTCAAATAATTTCAAGATGTTGAGTTAGCTGCACTTACGCGTTCTTATTTCTGCAACGGTACATTTCTACCTGAAATAAAGCTCAATGAGACCAATATCCGTTTGTAAGAGGCGATCCAGGGAAAATATACATGAAAGCCTGAAACTATGGGCCCTGTATATTAAGAAATGGGATATCTACAAATTATTCGTTGATAATATGCAATAGCAAAATGAAGTGTTCAAGTGATGTATATAGTAATAATAATAAATAAGTTTTTTGACAATGTCGTATAGTAGAATTTTTTTCATTGAATCTTTGGTATATGCTCCTAATATAATTGATTTTGAATATTTGCTTCACAGTGGCTGATATGATAATAATACAAAGCAAGATCTTAAAATATTCAATAAACGATTTGATGGTAAGAGAGTAAAAGAGAAGCCATGAATAAACACGTACAGAAATATAATGATAGATAGTGAATTAGATTAATTGGTAGTTTTATGCTTTTTTAAAATCCTTCTTGTTGTTGTTCTAGCTATTTTAGTATTCCATTCCATTGCTTCGGTGGATATGTTTGGAGAAAGATTCATTTCGCCCAAAACCGTTAGTTCCTCTTATCCTTAGATTTTTATAGATTATTGGTCGTTTCTTAAATGAACCATGTGATATTAAGTTTTGCTTCAGCCGGCTGAATATTTTACCAGACGGTTGCCTCCTCTCTTGATATTGCTCATGATACATTCGCAATAATTAAGCTATATTTTCATTCGCCTCTATAATACACTTGAGCTTATCATACTTTTCGAAATGTTGAAACATTGTGATGAATTTGTGCTTGGAAATTACAATATATATATATATATATATATATATATATATATATATATATATATATATATATATATATATATATATATATATATATATATATATATCTGTCGCCACATGTACAACCAGCGATAAGAACCACACTCTGACATTAACCATACTTCTTGAACTTCTCACGATTCCACATAATATGAATACGAATTCTGAGGATGTTACGATAACATATCATCACCAGACTTGAGATAAGAGTTTAGTTTTGATATACCTTTTGATAATGAACTAGTAACTCGAAATATTGGTCCAGTAAATTTGCTATTATATCGTCCAATTTTGACAATTGTGTTTTGAAAATAACTTTTCTTCAATTGAATATTAAAACAGGTTACAAGAGAGTTCAGCGGAATATCAATCAACAATATATATATATATATATATATATATATATATATATATATATATATATATATATATATATATATATATATATATATATATATATATATATATATATAACAAGCAAAATTATCGGTCTATAAGTCGAAGCAGCCGTTGACACGTGTTTCGGACTCTTTGGTCCTCATCAGAACGGCGTAGCCCAGTATGCGATGGAAAACCTGGAAGTGAAACAGCAATAACAAGCAGAATCCCCTGCTTCGGAAGACAATCACACATTTGTGGTACATTGTTCGAACTCTCCGGTTTGGGAGATTTGGTCAAACTCTGACCACGGAGGTGATTAATGCGATCCGCGAGATCCTGGACCGTGGAAATTTATCGCGGGGAAATAGTATATAAAACAAGTAAAAAACCGTAGAGTGCGAACAATGTACCACAAATGTGTGATTGTCTTCCGAAGCAGAGGATTCTGCTTGTTGTTGCTGTTTCACTTCCAGGTTTCCATCGCATACTTGGCTACGCCGTTCTGATGAGGACCAAAGAGTCCGAAACACGAATCAACGGCTGCTTCGACATATACCGATAGACCGATAATTTTGCTTGTTTTATATACTATTTTTCTGCGATAAATTTCCTCTTTGTAGTATATATATATATATATATATATATATATATATATATATATTATATATATATATATTATATATATATATATATATATATATAATCTCTTGATAATTATTAGCAATAACAGGCTGGGTTGAATCTTAAAAAACTCGATTTAATTAATAAGTTGACGTTTCACTACGACATTCATAGTTATTTCAAAAACTTTTGAAAAAAATTGAAAATTCTTTTGACATTTATTGACTTGAAAAAATTGAATAGATAAGATTGATCTGTCTTGTTAAAAATTCTTTCGGATGTGGCTGTTCTTTGTTATTTATTACGTGCTATTCAGTCTAATATTAACATTCAAATTGTTATCATTAGAAGGCAAGGGAACTACAGAAACCTTTACCTATGTAATGTTCGAAAATAATAATAAATAGGGTTCTATTTATTTAACAGAAAAGAAATTAGTCACGGGAAATATTAAAAAAGTAGAGCAGAATTATCGGTATAGAACGTTTTATATGGAAGCAGCCGTTGTCACGTGTTTCGGACTCTTTGGTCCTCATCAGAACGGCGTAGCTAAGTAAGTATTGGGATTGAAAATTTGGAGATGAAAATAGTTTAATAAATATAAATCCTCTGTTATGGGAGAAAATCACTTATTTGTGGTTTATCGTGTTTGAACTCTCCGGATGGGAGATTTGGTCAAATTTGCCCACGGAGGCGAGTTTAATGTCCATCCGAGAGAATCTCAGAAAGAGTAAATTAATATTAAAAAAGAAAATTAAGTTTTGGGGAAAAATATTGAACAAGATAAAGCAAAAATTATCGGTATAGTTCGTTTATATGGAAGTAGCCTTTTAATGAAATTATTTTTAATAAAATCCTCTGTTATGGAAGAAAATCACTTATTTGTGGTTTATTGTTTGAAACTCTCCCGGTATGGGAGATTTGGTCAAACTTTGCCCACGGAGGCGATTAATTCCATTAATACTATATATACATATATATATATATATATATATATATATATATATATATATATATATATATATATATATATATATATATATATAAAGAAAACCATAGACCATCTAATTAGCAACACGTACCTAATTAAAAACTCAATACGGGAACAACCACAAGAAATTTAATGAAATGTAGATTTTCTTTTTTCAATTTGTCAATTATTCAAAATTCCTCTTCGTACATTATGTGGGTAGGGGTTTCTGAGGTGTCCCTCAATATTAAATATTAGTAGACCTGACTGCTGATATTGGACTGAATAGCATGTTATTAGTAACTGAAGACGGCCACAGCCGGAAAAAAATTAATAAAAGAGTTGTCCGCTCTTTGGCTCTTCAATTTTTTCAAAATTCATAAATGCCAAATTCATTTCAATCCTTCAGAAGTTTTGAGGTCATAAATACACATAATCATGACAGAGAAGATTAAATTGTTTTAGTCCAGAATCTTAAATAGAATTATTTCAGGTTTTCTGGTTGAGGTTTACACAAAAATTATGAGAAATATAGATTTTTTTTACTTTAATATTAAAAATATTATTGCTCTTAATACATCGAAATTACAAATACTTTTATAAACTTCTTTGATTATTCTTTAGTTTTTATATTCAGTCTTCTTGTTATGAACTTTCTATGAGGCAGAAATCCACGAATATTTTCTTTTAGGTATGTTGAATCATGACTTACAAGTTATTCAATATCAATTATTCAGTGACTCAACTAGTTAGACAGAAAAAGCCATTTCAATAATTTTTATTAATTGAATGAATTTTCAGTTAAACTGAATTAATGACTAGCAAAATTATTTTCCCTATGATTAACGAAATTTTTATCGAAGAAAATGTTTGCTAGTTCAAAATTGACGATACATACTTCAGTCAGAACGGTATTTTTCACCTGGAAAGTTATTCTACTAATTTCCATAACGAAACGACTGATGTATCAGACTTCTGAAATACTTGTTTCTGGAATTCATCCAACTCATCTCACACAGTTTCCACTATTTTCATGAAACTCTAATACTGAATAACAATTCACCAGCTGTAATCTTGAAGGAGTTTGATATAGGTAACGGTAGAAAAAAATCAATTATCAGCGGACATCAGTGCACATGCAGTTTAAGGATGCTTGCATATTAAATGCTACAGACTGTTCTATGTTGAGCTTGAAGCCATTAGGTTCATACGCGTACTGCATTACTTCCGGTCAACGAAGAACATGGGTATAGGTCCTTTTGGGGCTCGAAGAAATTCATTTTCAAGTTCTAAAATATGTTCTGTGCTGACTTCGAATTCCTTTATAACTTTTCTCAGGAAAATTGGTAAAACTAGCTCTATGAATCGTTTTCCTGGGCAAATTCTTTTACCAGCCCCAAAAGGAGTAACCAGAAATGTAGCTACACTAGTCGTTTTATATTTGTTTTCTCCAAGCCATCTTTCAGGGACAAAATTGTTTGGATCATCAAAGTTTTTTTCACTTCTAGACGCTATGGCACTATGGCAGAGTACAACACTACCTGATTTCAGTTTATGACTTGCCAATTCCATGTCTTGCTCCAAAATTCTTGCTAAAGGAGTAGCTGTTGGTAGTAGTCGAAATGACTCCATCATGCAAGCTTTCGCATAACACGGATCTTCGATTATTTTTTGTTGTATTTTTGGATGTTTTGCAACCAAATATAATAAAAATATCAAACTATTTTTGAGAGTATGAATTCCGGCCGCAATAAAATCAATTATTGCTGCAGTCTTTTCTCTCCTATCAATATTTGCACTCATTATAGAACTGTATACAGAATTGTCTTCATTTTCTCCAGAAAATTGATCTATCATGTTCGATACAGTCTCGTATATGTAATTTTCACTTTCAACCAGGTTGCGGTAAGATGATGTTTCGAAATATTTCCAAAATGGCAATGAAAACTCTGTATCTCTCATACTTATGAAATTAATTTGGAGAGCTTCTGCAAGTTTAAGTGATTCAGGTGACACCTTTTCAGGACACATGAATCCTAATCGTCTCCCAAGAACAAGGGCGCACGAGGTTTCTATACAAAGATGAACAACAAAGTTGTTAATATTTTGAATGACTCCATTCGGATCTCTAACAGCCTTTATGTGGTTGCACCAATCCTCGGCCAAATTATGGGCTTCGTTGCGAAAATTTGACATGGTTTTTGGACTACTTATATTAGCTGTCAATGATGTTCTCAAGGTATGCCATTTGACACCTGAAACTCGAAAAAATAATTGCATAATTTAAAGTTTGGCAATATGACATAAAATAATTCAATTCATAATAAAGGTTATTAGATCAGGAGCAATTGCATATAAAAATAAATTTTGAAAAGAAGAGAAAAAACCGGAAACACTATCGGGAAACAAAAGTTTTATGACTCAGTATTTAGTTTGAATGTATCAAAACTACGCCTAATTGCAAACAATTTAGAAAATATTTCTTGAAAAGATTTTGAATAGTTTGTCCAAAAAAAGGTAGGCAGGCCTCTAAAAGAATAAATTGGAAATGGAGCCCTCTCAGAGATTATGTCGATTATATAACTCATGTATGAATAAGCCAATAGAATCCGTGAATTTTGCATAACTACCGAGTATTGATAAGTGAATATACCCTTGACGACGTGATATAATCGTTTTGGTGTTTCACCTCGTGTGAAAATGTGAATGTTTTCATATTGACGGTGTTTTGACGTTTGTCAAAAAAAAATTTTTTTTTTTCGTTATATAGTCGTAACGAATACCACTCGGGCAATCCAAAATAATCGATTATACAGACCTCGTCACTCGACGTATTTTCTCAAAACACGTTTTTTTTCGCAAAATACGTCTCGCAAACTACGTCTCGTTTCGGAAAATACGTCTCGTGGCTCGGAAGTATAATCAATTATTTTCGATGCTCTTGTGATATTATAACTGATTATATAACTCATGTATGAATAAGCCAATAGAATCCGTGAATTTTGCATAACTACTGCGTATTGATAAGTGAATATACCCTTGACGACGTGATATAATCGTTTTGGTGTTTCGCCTCGTGTCAAAATGTGAATGTTTTCATATTGACGGTGTTTTGACGTTTGTCAAAAAAAATTAATATTTTTTATTCGTTATATAATCGTAATGAATGCCACTCGAGCAATCGAAAATAATCGATTATACTGACCTGGTCACTCGACATAATTTCTTAAAACACCACTTGAGCTGCGCTCCCGTGGTGTTTCGCAAAATACGTCTCGTGGCTCGGAAGTATAATCTATTATTTTCGATAATCTTGTGATATTATAACTGATTATATCACATAACGGTATACCTATTATGTTCCTCTGATATCTCTGAATTTCATTTAGAAAACTCATATTTAATTGACTATGGTCAACAATTTCCAAATAGATTTGAAGAATTACATTGCAATGATCTGAGAGAGAATCAGATTGAAAGTGTGATATCACGGTTGATTTACAGTTAACTCTATACTAAGTGAGAACTTCTTCGGGCTGGAACTCCTCTCCTATCACTAGTTATGTCTTATAGCTCCAAAAGCGGCGAGAGCTAAGATGTAGACTTGGTCAATGCTCTGAGGTAACGTATCATAAGCAGTTCCAGACTTATATAGTCTACAGCTACGCTAAAGCTCTCTTCTAGAAGGTGAGGAGTTCCAATTGGCCACGACCTATTAGCCTAAAAGAATTATTGGAACGAAGTCCTTATCGCGCGTTGGGAAAGGGGCCTAGACGGATAAAATTAAGACGAAAAGTTGTAACGACACTTTTTGCGTCTTTCTCTGTCTGTCTCTCTCTCCCTCTCTCTCATAGAAAGCAAGCCAGTTATCTATAATGGTGGAGTCAAAGAATAATAGTTGAGAGATCTTTCATAGTAGTACAGTACTCCTGCGGTAAGATGTCATGGCGGAGATTCAAGGGACCTGTCATTGTAGTTCAATATTGAGCTGTTCGTTCTGCACGAATATTGTTGAAAAGTTGAATTATTAGAAACTATGTTCCAATTGCGTATTGAAGAATAATACAAATAATTACTTTATGAACTTAGTTTTAGACCAATGTCACTTCATTGGTGGCGGGTCCGCTCGTCATCGTCACATTTGGTGACTCTGAATAACTTTAAGCTGATCGCACGGTCTCGTACCGGCGACGCATCTTTCAAATGTCTGCCTTATCAACTGCCGATTGTAGGTTCTGCGCCTACCATGGTTGTAACGGGTAATATATATATATATATATATATATATATATATATATATATATATATATATATATATATATATATATATATATATACAGGGTCACTCACGGTGGATGGTAGGTTAGACGTTTACGGAGAATGGGACATGAGATTATTCTGAAAATTTGGTTTCATGGGTAATTGATTTTTCTCCATCGATCTAAAATAATAGTGGTGCTGCGGCGTTGCCGCTTATACTAAAAAGTAGCAGCAACTGTGCAATTTCAAATGAGACACCCTATATATTATTCCATTTTTTGCTTCTCTACCATTTTCCAAGTGTTTTTGTATGATACTTTCCTATACCTATCTCCAGAGGTTTTCGAGAAATTAAATGGTATCCTTATTTTTTTGTGCAAAACATAGCTTCAATTAAATGTTCATTACTAAGGTATTCAGATTCGTAGGACGCTGAAATTTTAGGTGTAGTTTACCAAGTTCCGACGTATTAGGAATATTTTAAGGGCTTTGTTCTCCATTATACAGGGTCCTTCAAAATTTGCGATTTTAACGATAAATACAAAAATAGTAAAAAGTGCATTTTTTCAAATGTAGTACCCTGTATATCATTGAATATCTCGAAAGAAAATTGAAATCTCTTTCAAATGATATATCATGTTCCTATACCTAAAAAGTCAGGTTTCCGAAATAAAAGCAAGTTTCTATAAAAATCGGATTATTTAGACATATTTTGTATTAGGTAGCTATGGAATGTCAAGAAAGATGTCATTATGAAAATTTGACAATTAGTCCATCAACAATAAAACGTTCGCGCGTTCATTAACTAAAATTTGATTTAAAAACAATCAAAATGAAAGGCAATAACTATTCTCATGAAGTTTTGATGAAGTGATTTATTGTACATGGTCAATGTGACCAAATAATAGCAAGAACATGCAGAAAATTCAATGAAATGTATACCTATTGACACCCAATAAACGAGAGAAAATTTGTACGTTTACAAAATAATTTTATCTGGATGGGGCACCATCTCATTGCACTGGGGAAGTAACAACTGAGTTGTTCCAAATGTTCGATGATCGCTGGTTTAGATGTTTAGGACCATGGAATTGGCCTGCCAGATCACCCGACCTAACGCCAATTGATTTTTACTTGTAGGGTACTTTGAAAAGAAAAGTTTACATCACATCAATAGCCAGTAAACAAGACCTGCGCCAACGAGTGATCAATTCCATCGAGTAGCTAAATGCCAATGAGATAAGGAGAGCATTCAACAAGTATCCGAATTTTGAAATGTTTGGAAACCAACGGCAGTCATTTTGAACACTTATTATGATCGTTTTCTTAACTTAAATACTTATATCATTGTATTAACATAGTTTACTCCCGTTATACCGTTTTGTTATTTGTTATTTTACGTAATGCAAATTGTTTTTTATTAGTTTAGTAAATTTCGTTTCGCTTTCAGTATTGACCCATAAGTGATAAAATTATTTTGTAAACGTACAAATTTTCTATTGTTTATTGGTTGTCAATAGGTATACATTTCATTGAATTTTCTGCATGTTCTTGCTATTATTTGGTCACATTGACCATGTACAATAAATAACTTCATCGAAACTTCATGAGAATAGTTATTGCCTTCCATTTTGATTGTTTTCAAATCAAATTTTCGTTAATGAACGCGCAAACGTTTTATTGTTGATATACTAATTGCCAAATTTTCATAATGACATCTTTCTTGACATTTCATAGCTCCCTGATACAAAATATGGCTAAATAATCCGATTTTTATAGAAACTTGCTTTTATTTCGGAAACCTGACTTTTTAGGTATAGGAACATGATATATCATTTGAAAGAGATTTCAATTTTCTTTCGAGATATTCAATAATATATAGGGTATTACATTTGAAAAAATGCACTTCACTATTTTTGTATTTATCGTTAAAATCGCAAATTTTGAAGGACCCTGTATAATGGAGAACAAAGTCCTTAGATTATTCCTAATACGTCGGAACTTGGTAAACTACACCTAAAATTTCAGCGTCCTACGAACCTTAGTAATGAACATTTAATTCAAGCTATGTTTTACACAAAAAAAAGAGGAAATTATTTAATTTCTCGAAAACCTCTGGAGATAGGTATAGGGAAGTATCATACAGAAACACTTGGAAAGTAGTAGAGAAGCAGAAAATGGAATAATATATAGGGTGTCTCATTTGAAATTTCACAGTTGCTGCTACTTTTTAGTATAAGCGGCAACGCCGCAGCGCCACTATTATTTTAGATCGATAGAGCAAAATCAATTACCCATGAAACCAAATTTTCAGAATAATCTCATGTCCCGTTCTCCGTAAAAGTCTAACCTACCATCCACCGTGAGTGACCCTGTATATATATATATATATATATATATATATATATATATATATATATATATATATATATATATATATATATATATATTTATTATTTATTCGAATTGTTGTTGCCTGTGATTTATTTTTAATCTCTTGATAATTATTAGCAATAACAGGCTGGTTGAATCTTAAAAAACTCGATTTAATTAATAAATTGACGTTTCACTATGACATTCATAGTTAATCAAAATTTTTGAACAAAATTGAAAATTTTTTGACATTTATTGACTTGATAAAATTGAATATTGATCTGTCTTGTTAAAAATTCTTTCAGTCTAATATTAACATTCAAAATTGATTCATTAGTAGGCAACGGAAACTATAGAAACCTTTACCTATGTAATGTTCGAAAATAATAATAATAGGGTACTATTTATTTAACAGAAAGAAATTAGTCACGGGAAAAATATTAAAAAAGTAGAGCAGAATTATCGGTATAAGAGAACGTTTATATGGAAGCAGCCGTTCACGTGTTTCGGACTCTTTTGCGTCCTCATCAGAACGGCGTAGCTAAGTATTGGATTGAAAATTTGGAGATGAAAATAGTTTAATAAATAAAATCCTCTGTTATGGAAGAAAATCACTTATTTGTGGTTTATTGTTTGAACTCTCCGGTATGGGAGATTTGGTCAAACTTTGCCACGGAGGCGATTCATTCCATCCGAGAGATCTTAGAAAGAGTAAATTGATATTAAAAAAGAAAATTAGTTTTGGGAAAATATTAAACAAGTAAAGCAAAAATTATCGGTATAGTTCGTTTATATGGAAGTAGCTGTTTTTAATGAAATTTTTATAATAAAATCCTCTGTTATGGCTGCTAAACGTTCTATACCGATAATTCTGCTCTACTTTTTTAATATTTTCCCGTGACTAATTTCTTTCTGTTAAATAAATAGTACCCTATTATTATTATTTTCGAACATTACATAGGTAAAGGTTTCTGTAGTTTCCCTTGCCTTCTAATGAAACAATTTTGAATGTTAATATTAGACTGAAAGAATTTTTAACAAGACAGATCAATATTCAATTTTATCAAGTCAATAAATGTCAAAAAATTTTCAATTTTGTTCAAAAATTTTGAATAACTATGAATGTCATAGTGAAACGTCAATTTATTAATTAAATCGAGTTTTTTTAAGATTCAACCAGCCTGTTTTATTGCTAATAATTATCAAGAGATCTATATATAGCCTATATATATATATATATATATATATATATATATATATAGATATATATATATATATATATATTGTTTTTTCAAGACATTTAAGTAAAATAGAATCCCAAACATATGTTTCCTACTTCAGTTACCACAAGCTAATTATTACTAAAATTGAACCTACTAATTAAGTTTATATTACATTATATTTGTTAATAATAAAAAAAAATATTATTATAACTTAAAAAAAATTAAATTTTATTACCATTCCTTCACTTATTAATCGAAAGGAACTTTGTTCCATCCGGGTGTCCCTTGACACCTCCCAAGTTTTTTTTTGTTTAATCGTAGTATGAGTCATGAAACTTTCCATAATTTCCTTAACTTTATACTCTGAATACGCCTCTCAGCTGGAATTGCAACTTTTTTCATTCATAATATGGCGTTAAGTTTTCGCCATAACTTAGGATCCTTGAATAGAAGTAGGTATATAACATTGAAAATAGTTTACGTGCAAAGCAAAGGGCTGCATTATAATATATTTCAAATCTTCCCAACAGTCAGTTTGATCAATTATTGTTAATGATTAATTGGAATTAAGAAAAGTATAACTGATTTCATGAAGGTTTATGCAACTTATGATTCAACTCATAATTACCTTGCTCATTTACTAAACCAGCACTAGCATATCTATCTGGCCTGGAATATCTGTATGAAGCGTGAGCTGCTGAAGGAGGTCTAACAGGATATTTACTTGGAGCTTTCATTACTTTTTCAATATCCTTTCTCTCAAAAATGCTATACACAGGAATGTTGAACAGTACTTCTTCTTTCACGATCGGACCATATTGTTTATAGACTTCTTCATAAAACTCATGTAACTTATTCAATTGATATCCACCAAACTGAAATATCCATCTAGTCCCAAGAAGAGGGATGGAACGTGGGCCAGGAATTTGCTGCTTTTCTTTAATCTCTTTACGTTTCCACCAAGGAGGTCTGTAGTCCATTAAAAAGAAAATGAGAACCATCAAGATAACCGTTATTTTATCGAACGATTGTATAATCTCAAGAAACATCTGCAAAAATACAAAATTGGGCTATAAAAATATGTAACATACCATCAATTGTTCATTTCTTGTTATGATTGACTATTGACAGTTTCATTTTTAATTTTTCTCCGAGTAGAACCAGAACCTTATGTTAAAAATTTGTACAATTTAAATGTTTGGCGATTAAGATAAGTATACATAGGATAAGTATTAGAACTAAGTTGGCTGGCTACTAAATTTAAAGTTTAATTATTTCTTTCGATGAAGTATTAATTTTAGAATAATTTTGAATTAATTAGAATATTGCCATCGCTTTCATAGAAATTACGTCATTTCTCATCTCTTGATATACATCAATACAACAACAAATTTATATCAATGTACTGTATCTACTACTTCAGCTGTGAGAGTGATTCCACTTTTTTTGAAAGGATCAAATTTATTCAATATTTTTAAACTCATTAGTAACTTGAAGAAGTGTATTCACCAATATACTTTAAGATTCTATTTTGGAATTGTTCTTACTAAACAAGGGAAAGTTCATATATTAAACTCTTGTTTTAGTTATTACGAATTTGATAAGTGATTAGAGAGTTTGTGTTATGTACCTACTAGTATCTGTTACAAATAATATTAGGACATCGTTAACCAACTCCTCATTGAATGAAGTTCATCAATAACTGAGATTGAATTCTCGAACATCACTTGGTGAAACATCATGAAGAATAATGTTTAAACTTTAGAATAAAACACACTTGGCTTAAGTATATAAAAATAATTAGATACTGTATTTAGCAGTGAAGGATAGTCGACATGTTTCGAGTTATGAACTCATGATCAAGACTGACCACAGGAGAGTATTACATCTTTTTAATTAAATCAATTTGTTCGTTTACAAGGGATAATTTACTATTATGGACAGAACTTATTTCGAGAATTTCAAGAAGATCAAGGCGCTTTCCTTGGTTATCCGAGTGCAACAATTGGGGTTTGTTGAAATCTAGGAAATGATTGAATTTTATACAATGTTCGGAGAAGACATCAACATATTTCTTCCAGATTCAAGTATATGGAAGTGATGAACTCCATCGGTTTTATGTTCCACTATATTAAATTCGACAGGTATTCTTCAGGATTATTCTTTAAGTTTATAAATCCAGGGTATAGTTTAAAAATAAACACTTTAGATTAATTTTTGATAATTAATAAAGACACAAATACGTTCGTCTTAATCGTAACCTCTGTCTGAAGATGTCTTGATACAGGCGAAACGTGTATCTTAATGTAATAAAGTTCAAAAGAAATCTTTTGATAACATGTAATTTTATTTATTTCGTACTTGAAATGGATTTACATCAGGTAACAACTCCTAATATTCAATTACCTCGAATGAAATAAATAAGTAAATACAACAAAAACTCTATTTTTAAGAATTCTAAAGAAAGCTAACAACTTAACATGTATGTATAATCATTAAACATATTATAGCATAGTGTTTGTTTTAATTTGATTAATTGGTATATTTTCCAAGCCAATTATTAAAACCCATAATGTAAAAAAATTTATTTATTTATTTACCAGTTTTAAAATTTACATGTAATATACAAAAAAAAATAGAATTGTACAAACAGCAGAACCCAGAATGTTATCCCCGTACGTGGACTGGCGCAAACTTAAAACTAACTTAAAAATAAACTACATTTTTTCAAAATTTCTAGTAATATCGCATACAACTTATATTAATATTTATTATTATTTCTTGTTTCATCTAGTTGATTTTTTACCATTCAAGTAACTTTTTCTTTAATACTTTTTTAGATAGTGACAATGTTTTCATATCATTAGGTAATAAGTTAAACGCATTGAGAGCTCTCGTATAACTGTTTTTATCACTTACTCTCTTCATAGTTTTAGGCAATACAATATATTTAATTCTAAATAAAATTTAACACTTGGCTTATGTTTCACAATATAAAAAATATTTAGATACTGAATTTAGCAGTAACGAAAAGTCGACATGTTTCGAGTTATGAACTCATTATCAAGTAAATAATAAAAAAAAGTAATTGAATATGATATTTTTAAAATTGAAATCTTCAGATATCGTGAAATGTATGCTCATTATATATCAAATATAATATATTTATATATTTTATATATATATATATATATATATATATATATATATATATATATATATATATATATATATATATATATATATAATCTCTTGATAATTATTAGCAATAACAGGCTTCTTGAATCTTAAAAAACTCGATTTTATTAAAAAGTTGACGTTTCGCCACGACATTCGTGGCTTTATCAAAACTTTTGATAAAGCCACGAATGTCGTGGTGAAACGTCAACTTTTTAATAAAATCGAGTTTTTTAAGATTCAAAAAGCCTGTTATTGCTAATAATTATCAAGAGATTAGAAATAGTTAACAGGCAACAACAATTCGAATAAATAATTATATATATATATATATATATATATATATCAATATATATAAAAATATATTATATATATATATATATATATATAAAAATATATATATACATATATATATATATATATATATATATATATATATATAATAATAATAATGATATAATAATAATAATAATAATAATGATTTCATAACTCGAAACATGTCGACTATTCGTTACTGCTAAATACAGTATCTAAATATTTTTATATAGTGAAACATAAGCCAAGTGTGTTATTTTAAAGTTTATAGTTTATTCTTTATGATGTTTCATCAAGTGATGTGCGAGAATTCAATCTCAGTTATATATATATATATATATATATATATATATATATATATATATATATATATATATATATATATATATTTATATATATATATATATATCTAATATATATATATATATATATATATATATATATATATATATATATATATACAGTGCTTTCATGATGAAAGGAACAAATTCATTAAAAAATTATGTTTCTATTTTATGTTAAAATCTTCGGACATGGCTATTATTATTTTTATTTGGGCATTTTTCGCAATAAAAATTTGTATACAGGGTGTCTCATTCAAGAGCTATGGCTTTGTCATTAGTTTTTTTAAAGGTAATACCCTGTATATTATTTCACTTTACAATTCTACGATAAATTCTTATCACTTTTTGTGAACATACCATATGCCTTCAACTCGATGGATTGCCAGAAACGGAGATAGTGGGTAATGAGAGGTACGATATGAAAACACACAAATGTAATTACTAATTTAATTTTTACATATGTTAAATCTGTTGTCCGTTTACTTCGAGACATTTTTGAAGTCGATTCAATGTTTCCCGTTGCACATTTTCAATTACTTCTGGACTGATAAGTCTTATTTCCTGCCTGATTCTCTCTTTTAGATCATCAATATTATTTGGTCTATTCAAATAAACTTTAGACTTCAAATAACCCCATAAGAAAAAATCCAATGGAGTTATGTCCGGTGATCTTGGCGGCCACTCAATCGGACCTCTCCGTCCTATCCATCTGTTGGGAAAAGTTGCATCAAGAAATTGTCGAACAGCGATTGAATAGTGAGGAGGTGCCCCATCTTGTTGAAACCATATCTCGTTATTAGGTATGTCAGGATCTTGTGGGTTAGGAAACAAAACAGCTAAAGCCGGAATGAGTTCGAACTGGAGAAAGTTCAAGTAGTCCTCTCCGTTTAGTGTTCCTTCCAAAAAATAGGGACCAACTATACGATTTCGAACAATCGCTGCCCATGTATTAATTTTTTGAGGCCGCTGTGTGTGGCATTCTTGCATCCAATGAGGATTCTCGGTCGCCCAATACCTACAGTTTTGTCTGTTGACGTGGCCATTTAAAGTAAAGGTGGCTTCATCAGAAAAAATTATGTTTGTAATGAAATTTAGATGTTGATTATGAATTTCAAGAATCTGCTCACAAAACTGTACTCTGCGGTCGAAATCGTCTTCTAATAATTCATGTACCAGCTTAATTTTATAGGGATGATACTTTACCTTAAGTATTTTATGCACGGACCCTACTGATAAATTGAAATTATTGGAAATTGTAGTAATGGATGTATGAGGGTTATCTTGGGTTTCTAGTAGAACGTTCAGCACTGTTTCTTCAGATACTCTCGGTGGTCTTCCTTTAGGTAAATCTCTAACGTGACCTAATCACCTGAATTTTGATTCAATTTTGCTGACTGTCGAACTCGTAATTGGCGGACGATCAGGATGATTTTCATTGAATAGATTGCATACTTCTTCTTGTGAACGCACCCTATCTCCAAAACCAATCATCATAAGTACTTCAATACGTTCTCTCTCAAGTAATTGCATTTTCTTAAACAATGAAGTAGTGTAGTGCCTGGAGCGTTAAAAACGTGAAAACTGCGGACTATACAGCACCAGTGAATGAATTCAGATGGTACATGTGAAATTTCATTCTTCAGATTTAATGACAATGTTTACCTAAATTTTTTTTTGTACTTTTAATCCACATTTTAAATCTCCCAGGTGCTCCACTATCTCCGTTATAATCTGGGAATCCATCAAGTTGAGGCATTATGGTATGTTCACAAAAAAGTGATAAGAATTTATCGTAGAATTGTAAAGTGAAATAATATACAGGGTATTACCTTTAAAAAAACTAATGACAAAGCCATAGCTCTTGAATGAGACACCCTGTATACAAAATTTTTATTGCGAAAATTGCCCAAATAAAAATACTAATCGACCTGTCCGAGGATTTTAACATGAAATAGAAACCTAATTTTTTAATGAATTTGTTCCTTTCATCATGAAAGCACTGTATATATATATATATATATATATATATATATATATATATATATATATATATATATATATATATATATATATATATATATATATATATATATATATATATATATATATATATATATATATATATATATATATATATATATATATATATATATATATATATATATAATTTCTAATTTCCATGAAAACTTCAAAGTTTTGTTGCTAATATTAATTCACAGTTCAATATTCGAAAATAAGATATCCTTGGCATGCGTAATAACCCTGAACTCAAAAAATTCCAAATGTAATAATATAACTGAATTCTTCAAGGAATTCTTCTTGAGCCATAGTCGTAAATTTGAACACTTCCTCAAGGTGGAACCTTGTAGTAGATGAACGCAGAGGATAATTAACAAGAGTAGGATTATGTTTCAGGGCTGTATTCAGCTCATGTAGTAAATTAGATCCCAATAAAACAATAATGAAAAACTTCATATAACACTGAAGTGGAACTAGTATTTTTTTCAAATACTCAAATTAAGATTTGTGATTCGAAGTAACCGACGCAAAAATATATTTGTATACCTTCTCATTGGTTTTTCAAAATAATTCGAGAAGTATTGCTGGATTAGAAATATTAAATTTATTTTCTAGGGAAGGCTTCTTGACTTGAATAGCAGGATATACGCAACTTCAAAATATCAGCCTTTTCATGCAACTTACTGTCGATATGTGAACAGAAAATATAGGTAGGATATTCCATCAAATAAAGATTGCAATTTATCAAGACTGAAAAAACTGACTATATATTTCGTTTCATTTGCAATACCAGTCGATTAATGAATTGATTGGTAATCGTTGATCCAGGAAATTCTAGAATTTTTCGAAATTTTAGGTGCAAAATTATTGCGGTATTTATAAACTCTCAAAACATGAAAAGTTGAAAACAGAACAATATTATGTTTCATTTATGGTTTTGTGACTGTGACTGTCGCAGGTGTAATATTAAAACATATTATATACATTACGTTGGATTTGATCTGCTAATCTAATATTAGCCGACCAGACTACTGGTATTAGAATAAATAGTATGAAACTAGCAACTGAAGAATGCTAAAGCCGTAAAAGGATGAATTAAACTCAATTTTCGTTTTCTCGAATTTCCAATTTTGGAAAGTTCATAAATTTCTCAGCAATTTTGTTTATTTTCAGCCATGTATGTAATATTGACATTCTTATTTTTTCAGAAATTTGAAAATGTCACATTTCTGTCTTCTTACTTCCGATCCACATTTTCCATCCTAGGACAGAAAATGCGTTTCCATCCTAATACATTTGGACCCTCATTTTCTTGGCCGATATTTTTGAGTAGGTCTTATAAAACAGGGGTAAAATAAGCAACACAGCAACGATCCGATTCTTTATTTAATAATACAATAACATAACACATTGAAGGTATAACAGTAACATAATATAATTATTTATGAAAATTGTATATAAAAAACAATTTTTAATCATATTTTCATTTATACACGTTAATTGTTAAATTGGCATTGTTATTTATTAAAGACATTTTCAAACCCTCTTGAAGTTGAGTTTGATTTGAAATCGTATTTCTTGCGATACAGTTTCACTTGGAATACTTGGTAAATTAACCGTTTTAGAGGAAGATGATAACATTTCAGCAGTCTTTCGTTTGTTCTCTGATGAGGATTCTTCATATTCTTTCGCAACTGCACTCGATTTCCATCCGCCGTGTTTTTTAGCTGCAAAACATCAGCTCCATTATCAACCAATAAAGTAGCGACTGTTCGTCAAAAAGGATGACCCGTGAAAGACCCTACATTTGGAAGTAGCTATCTTTTGAGGAAAACTTGCGATTGAATGATATCCAATGGCCTGATTATGCAATTTTCATTTCTCCATTGGAAGAAAAACCTGTCATTTTGACACACAAAGTCATATAATTCTGAAAGACATCAATCCAATTTGAATCACTTATGATGAGGGATCTATTCATATATGTCTTCGTATCAGGGATTTCAATGACGATCTTTTCTTGCAAAACATTAACATGGAAAATTTTCATCTTCACTAGTTCATCACTCCTGCATGCTCCCGAGACTCTAACATAAGCGCAATCTTCATACACAAAAATTCTTCAGGTGCTTTAACCAAAAAATCTCTCATGTTTTCTCTTGAAAAAAACACTTGACTTTTTAGGCCGAAAGCCTACACTTTTTCGCTTCAAAAAAACCACAAGTTTTGAATGCTTGGAAATGTCGACCTCTTCTTTAGTTTCAGTATACTTTTTAGCATACTGTAGGTAGCCTTAAAGTGGAAGATTTTTTTCTTTAAAGATCTCACCAAGATAGGACAACAAAACGGTCTCTGATGTAACATAGGTTGTTCTTCTGCTGCTGCACCACGCTTGTAATGTATTAAAAGCTTTCTCATAAAGTCGCTTACTTTTTGTAGGTAGCAGAATTTCTTCAATCTTATCCGCTGCTTCTTTCAAATCAGGTGGAGTACAGCTAATTAACTCGTCTCCACATCATGCAAAAATATTGCATGATGTGACTTTTTGTTACTTGAATCATGAATTCATGACTAAAAATAAAATATTATACAATCCTCGACGGAAAATTTCATTGCGGTCAAGAGATGATAGTTTATCTCGTAGCTACGCGTCTCGATTAACTATAATCCCTCGAATAGCAAAGAAACATTTTCCGTCTCGTATTGGAATATACTATTTCTCACTCGTATTAACAAGTGTATCAAGAATGGATGAAACTAGATAATCTATGGAGGAAAGGAGGCGAGGTGGTGTTCAGAGGATGAAAACTGGCCACAGAATTCGCCTCTGTAAGTACGCAAGCATTGACTTATCTATGCCTTGAGCTTGAGGAAACCTCTGAGAAAAACTCACGGCGATCCCGTGGATTGAACCCGGAACCTCCCGAATGCTAGCGAGCAAGTATAACCGCTCCGCTAACTATCAGGGTTCAGTGTGAAATGATTAATTCAATTAAACTTATTGAGTTTTCATATTAATTTTCATGAATGAAAACGGCGTACGATTTCTTGTCTACGATATTGTTTTTCAATTTAAAATAATACGCTCTCATGTCACGAATGCTGAAAAAGCACATTTAAAAGAATTCATCTCATGTTAGTATCACTTGACATTCTATATTTAAAATTACTATTATGATACAATGTTTACAATCCGACATACATAACATTCATCTTTCTCAGAAGTTGTTATTCTCAATGTAGGCATGCATGGTGAGTTTATCAATGAAGATTAACATTATATCTACACTTCAATCGATCTTTTATGGATATAACTTTGGAACAGAGTTTTCCAAATGCCGGGTCGCGACCTGGTACCGGGCCACCGAAAAAAAATACCGGGTCGCAAAGAAACTCCAAAAAATTTAACTGTTTTTCGTTTTAGTTTATTTATTTTTACGAAAATGTAAAATACAACAAAATAAAATTGAATCGACATTATTGAATTAATTAATTGTGTGGGAAAATACATTATACTTTCTGGAAATATATCAAGATCTTCTTGGAAGAATCTATTGGATACAAATAACGTCATACAATACCGCGACTTGTGAGAGAACACAAACTTAAATTATTATGATTTTTTCGTAATCCCATACTGTTAGTTTGATTTAACGGTATTCAGATGACAATTGAAAAGTCAGTGTTAACGGCCGCCGGCCGTTATAATTTCATAACGGCCGGCGGCCGTTAAGAAATCACTTGTTCAAATATTTATTTCAAAACATCATTCTGCTTACAATAACAACATTGAAATCTTCGTCCACAGCGAGTTGGGAGAATAAAACTCTGATTTTTCACCTTTACGCCACATTTCAAAATTTTCATATTCTTTTTGATATCGCTCTTGAGTTATTTTCGGCAGTTCATCAACACTCGCTGCACTGCACATAATTCTCCCAATATTTCTAAAGGAATTTTATTTTGTTCCTCAATTTCATCAATTTCATCCATGGTCGTCGTTAAAGCAAACTTGAGAACACAAAAAACTGACGTTGTTTATAAAACTGTCAAACTGTTCCATGACAACAGAGTGCACGACGGGATTTTTCTTTAGAATTGCAAGGTAGTGTTTTTTTTTCTTTCTTCGGAATCAAAATATAATCTTTCAACGGGATTACGAAAAATTTTTAACGACACACGGCCGATACGCAATTATAGTTATTAACGTATAAAGGCCGATATGTAGCAAATAGCGGATTCGGTTAGTTATAATCCTCGGCTGCGCCTCGGACTACAATATCCAACCTCATCCGTTATTTGCTACATATCGGCCTTGTTACGTTAATAACTATAATTATAAAAAAGTCTATCGCCGCGAGTTGCATTAGAAAAGCAGGGTTTCAGCCGTATACAGTGTAAAAAATTAATTAATTCAATTATGATTCTTAATCCAAATCCAAAAAACAAAAATTGCGCACTCTATCGTGTGAACAACATTTATTTCCTCCTATGGGGGGTCAACCCCTCAACCAATTTATATCGAAATGAATACCATTCAAGATATTATACGAAAACACCTACCTACAAAGTTTCAACCCTATGGTCCCAAAATTGTACCCTCTATGGTGTAAACAAGATTTATTTCATTCCCTGGGGGTCAACCCACCAAGCAATTTGTACCTAAACCAATCCCATCGAATATATCATACGAAACTACCTACTCACAAACTTTCAATACTGTTGCTCCAAAATTACCCCCTTCATTATGTAAAGATGATTTATTTCTTCCCTCAGGGGGTCAACCCCCCAACCAATTTGAACTCAAACCAATCTCATCCAAGATATTTTTTGAAAATACCTACTTACAAACTTTCAACCATATTACCCCAAAATTGCGACCTTCATCGTGCAAACAAGATTTATTTCCTTCTTAGGCCGGTCAACCCCCAACTAATTCGAACCAAAACAAATCCCAATCAAAATATCATACAAAACTTCCTAGATACAAACTTTCAACCTTATTGTTGCGACTTCTGTCATGTAAACAAGATTTATTCTTATATACATAACACTTATTTTCTCAAACACAGTGTCCTCTTTAGATATATACAACATACTAACTTCTACAATTAATACAACTTTTATGAAAAAACCTAAATCTAATCTATTCGCAGGTAAAAAATAATAGGTACTGAGAAGAGCAAACCAACAGGTAGAAAGATTCAATACGTTATTCAGAATAAATTTAGGTAATTCTAGGTAAGATATTGAATTTTATCGGTGATATACAGAAACTCATTTTAACAAAAACTCATAAATATTTTTAGGTACTGGGTCACAAAGGAAAAATATTGAAATAACTAGGTCACGAAGAAACAAGTTTGGGAAACGCTGCTTTAGAGGGATGGCTATGAAATGAATCTGATGTGGGTATATCAGGTTATATTAATTATATTATTCATTTTATTATATCTAACCCCTACCCCGACAAGAGAGCATCGCGGACATTGTTGTCAAGTTGTAATATGAATTTTGAAGTCTATTAAAAGGAAATTCACTGTAGAATATGTCACATCATATTATTGAGTTTTATAAATTCTGATTACATCGCAACTCTTAAGATCATATTATATACTCTAGATCTTTAGAAATTGAAGGAAATGTTAGGACAACGATTTGTGTATTTATTTGTTATATGGCTGTATTGAATAACAGGTCAACTGGAAAAATCTGTCTGGAAATAAAAATCTTACTCCATTGAAGATCTGAGTAACAGTAAATGAAGATTTCCCAGTGTACATCATACAATTTCTTACAGACCAGTGAGGTAAGCATATCTCCACAATTACTACAGCACAAGACATTAATTCGAAATGAATTTATACAAGAGAAGTTATTTGATGAATGAAAATTATGAAACAACCTTCTAAGAGAGCTAGCCATATGTGTCCCAACACCTTGTAGTCCACATTTCATCAGACAATAGTTTTGAATTAAAAAGAACTGAGCAGTAGGGCGCCTTATAAAACCTTATAAGAGAGCTGACCATATGTGTCTCAACCATAGAGATATTACAGATAGAGGCGACAAGCCAGCCTGAAACTTCTTAGCTCGGCTGAGGGAGAGAGAGAGAATCTGAAGGTTCGGCTGTCTCTCTCTAATATCTATCACAGAGTAGACAAGGACAGAAAAACCCTGCGATCGTCTCTCTCTCTTTCGCTCCCACTGAGTTTCGAGACTGACGTTGCCACTTACAGAGCGGCCTATGGCTTGTCGCCTCTATCTGTAATATCTCTATGGTCTCAACAACTTGTAGTCCACATTTCATCAGACAATAGTTTTGAATTAAAAAGAACTGAGCAGCAGGGCGCCATCATTGAGACCGTATTTTGTGGCGCGAAATGCATCGCCACTAGATGCGATTCTAACGGATTAAATTATATGTTGAAAAATCACGCTTAAATAGCAAACCGAATTGCAAAGTAAAAAATAATTTATTTTATAAAAACGGAAATTTGCAAATTTCAATCCTCTATTGTAAAAAAATTCGCGAAGTGCATCGTGTACTGAAAACCACGAAAAAACATCGAATATCTACGTAAACATGGCGACGCTTGGAACAATATGACCAAACCAGATACCATATTACAGCTAATTTGGTGAAGTGAGAGCTGCTTGAGATGTCAATATGTACCGGAAAGGATATTTATATAAAAGTTAGAAATCTCTACGTAAAAATGACGGCGGTTGCAGAAATTTACCCAAATTTTGACACTTTCGGTGTGCAACGAAAAACATCGCAGGTACCAATTTTTAACTCATTCGACCTGATGGAAGCCGCTGGAGATGCCAAAATGTACCAGGAAATATATATATATATATATATATATTACATACATATATATATATATATATATATATATATATATATATATATATATATATATATATATATATATATATATATATATATATATATATATATACAGGGTTCCCCAAATTCGATGACCTATTGAAATTATCTTGAGAACGACAAAAGTTAACGACTTGAAATTTGGGTTACACGTATGAGAGGTTATGATCTACACTTGGAAAATATTATCATCATCGCAACGTTGCCAGATCTACGAGTAACTTATGCTCACTATGTTATTTCAAACGGCACACCATGTATATTTTAATATTTTTGTATTCTTTGGAACATTTTGAAACTTTTTTATTGACCATATGACATACCTATCTTGAGCAATTTCCAAAATAAAAATTATTTTTTGAAAAATTTGGCAACAAACATCTCCGAAATAAAAATTTATTTTTTCTCAACTATCACGGCTAGAGCCCTGAAATTTTTGTAAGAGAATCATATAAGGTTGGTTTAACACAATAAATTATGAGAGTCAAGGTATCTCATACAGGATGTTCACAAAATAATGTTCTTTGGGTAGAACATAAAAGTGAAATTTATGCATTAATTTCAAATGGGACACCCTATATTTTTCAGCAGCAGTCAAAGGAAGAACAAATTCCTCAACTGAAAGTATTACATAATATAATACCTATCTTTAGCGGTTCAAGACTTATGGGCAAAAAACTAGAAAAACTCAATAAAACAAACATAACTTTTCATTCATGGACTGAGGGTTATCATGGCAACGCAAATAAATATCACCGGTTTGCTCACCTTTAACCTCGAACTTTGGCACATGTAAGGCATTCAAAAAAATACACACTCTAACCAAAAAGTTAATAATAATAATAATAATAATAATAATAACTTGGTATGCAATGCAAGCTGATGTTTGCAAATATTTAGCGAAGCAAGCAACTGAATTTGAGATTTTCAAAAATAAAAGTCATGTCGTCCTTAACCAACATGTATGTTTCGATTCCGCACCCTGCCTGAATGCGGACATGTCTAGGACACAAACACCTATGTTATAACAGAGGAGCATAGACCCACGTTATGTGCGGACATGTATTGAACATATTCGGAACGGCCTTTTGTTTCATTAAAATTAAAACGGAAATCATTAGCATACATGTTGGTTAAGGACGACATGACTATCATTTTTGAAAATCTCAAATTCAGTTGAAAGAATGCTTGCTTCGCTCAATATTTGCAAACAGCAGCTTGCATTGCATACCTAGTTGTTATTATTATTTCACGTTTTGTTTAGAGTCTGTATTTTTTTTGAATACCTGACATGTGCTAAAGTTCGAGGTTAAAGGTGAGCAAACCGGTGATATTTATTTGCGTTGCCATGATAACCCTCAGGCCTAGAATGAAAAGTAATTTTTTTTCTAATTGAGTTTTTCTAGTTTTTTGCCCATAAGTCTTGAACCGTTAGAGGTAGGTATTATATTATTTAATCCTTTCAGTTGAGGAATTTGTTCTTCCTTTGAATGCTGCTAAAAAATATAGGGTGTCCCATTTGAAATTAATGCATAAATTTCACTTTTATGATGTACCCAAAGAACATTATATTGTGAACACCCTGTATGAGATACCTTGACTCTCATAATTTATTGTGTTGAACTAATCTTATATAATTCTCTAACAAAAATTTCAGGGCTCTAGCTGTGATAGTTGAGAAAAAATAAATTTTTAATTCGAAGATGTTTTTTGCCAAATTTGGGCTCAAGATAGGTATGTCATATGGTCTATAAAAAAGTTCAAAATGTTCCACATAATACAAAAATATTAAAATATACATGGTGTGCCATTTGAAATAACATAGTGAGCATAAGTTACTCGTAGATCTGGCAACGTTGCAATGATGATAATATTTTCCAAGTGTAGATCATAACCTCTTATACGTGTAGCCCGAATTTCATGTCGTTATCTTCTTTTGTTCTCCAGATACTTCTAATAGGCCATGGAATTTGGGGAACCCTGTATATATATATATATATATATATTTATATATATGAGATGAAAAATTTTTCATAAGTCGTGGTCTAGGAGGTCTTAAACGGATAAGATTTCATTGGAAATACTTCTAAAAAGATTCCAAATCATTCTAACTGAATAACTGTTTTGATCTAATTATATATCATCAGTACTGAACACTCGAGATGAAGTGATTTCCTAGTTCTCTTCTCGTTTCCTACTTTCATATAATAATTGCTCTACAATGATATATTCTAATTATAATATTGAAAGTATAAGCAACGTATACACTGATTGACATGAATTTATATTATATTTATAATTACTGATATTTCAATAATAACAAAGAGAATTGCTAATATCGAGTTCGAACGATTTTTCAATCGAAATCGGCTCAATGACCCTTAGTATATTTAATTACATTAGGAGAGTTTTGAAACAGAACAAACTGTATCGCTTATTGAAAATCAGCTAATTTTAGTATTTGCTGACTATCGAAAAATTTATGAACTTATAATATGCGGTCCACTATACTGAAATATATGGTGACAAAATGAAGTAAGAAATTTTCTTATGGTTTTTCCTAACTAATTTAACTTTCCTTTTTTTTAAATTGCTGTTTCATCCAGTGTTCTTGCGTATTAATCCCAAAACGTTGATTTTTGACCGTTAATTGATCTGGAAATACCCACATTCTACAGTAATAGAAATTTTGATTTTTATGAATTTGGCTCGGAATCAGTACGCGATGCATTTCTCGAATTTTTTTTTATAAAAGATGGAAATTTAGTACGTAGATTGAGTTGATGTTGAAGTACGTTCCTTCGTTGGATTTTTTCTTTAATCACGATGTACTACGTGAACCTTTTTTATGAAATAAATTTTTTTTAGATATTAATTCGGTTTGTTAATCAACTGTGACTTTTCAAAATATAATTCAATACATCAGAAACGCATATCGACACGAAAAAAATTATCGTAGTGATGACGCTCTGCTGTTCACGAATTTTATTTTACTCCGACAACATAAAGAGTTAGGATAGCCTCTGGCTAAAAAGATCCTAGTATGAGTTGGTATCGAATGGATTCTAGAAGCTACATGAATAGTTGAAAATAAAAAATTTACTGTACGACAGAACATTTCAAGGATCTTGTTCAAAATCCCTATTCAGTTGAATCCGAGTTTCTCTAACAATACTATCTGTTGAAATGATAATTATCAGCTGATTTTTTCAGTTTCTATTAATTTATTCTAAAGATATAACACCTGGTTTCTGCTTCTACGTCATAATGACAATAATTACATAATATGTTGAAAAAATTTAAAAAAATTGTTGAAACTATATTTCATCTAAATGAAACAACAATATAATGATTCAGTCATTTATATAGTATGATATTCTAAATACTGAATGTTAAAAATATGTTAACAGAAATATTTTTTCCTTTATTCCTTCATCAAAAATATGAATAAACTTTAAAGAAAATATATATCACAATAATTACTTGTATGCAACTTACAGAATATCACTAACAATGCAAATAATATATAGAATCTTCAGCGATTGAAATAAATAAAAATAGGACATATGAGGTACACTGTAGCATCATTATCGAAGAGTTATACTCTGTATATGACGGTACCGAAACGCATCATGTAATTACTGATCGGCCTCCTCAATTCAATTACCTGAGCACAATTCGAAACTGATCTTGAAGATATGAATGTATTATTTCGAAAAAGAGCTCCGCCAAAGAATCCTGTTTTTCCAATTAAACCAAAAAACGCGCCTTGATGAAATATATATATACATCAAACTTATTCGTAGTCATCTGACGAAATACTGCTAAACTAAATTGGATTTCCCCTCATTGTTGCGCTCAAGAATAATAAATTATCTGCTATCCAAGTTAATAAACTGTCATAGGAAATGCATGCAAAGACTGTGTGATACACTGACCCAATTATTTTTTCCAAAAAACTTCAATGAAATTCTGAAGAATGAAGGTACCTACTTAAATACACTTCACCTCTACGTACTACATATATTACGAATACTGTCGATTATATTTACATAATTAGTATTGCACATTTAATTCACAGCGTGCCCCACGATCGAAATGGTCAAATGATAAGTTTTTAGTCCTGTATATCATTACTAAAACAATTTAAATTACACGTTTTTTTTTTCATCAAGGAAGATTACTACAAACAATACTGTCATCTGTCTCCCAAGTGGCTCCTTTCTTTGTCAATACACGCACACTATTTGTCAAAATGCTCATTCAGTCTGAAGGGTAGTTCCCATTCATAGGTAGGGTGAATAAAAAATTCATGAGATTTTAGATTTATATAATATGTAGTATACACGATTGAATAATAAATCCCGTATTCAACACTTAGCTACTAAATAATAAGTTATGTAACAGTTATTTTGAAATATATACTATATTCCAAGGAAATATCTCCTTTATTTTCATGACGACTCAAGATCCACTTTGAAAATAAATGACTGATATCGTCATTGGAGTCAAAATGAAGTAGAACGTGATGAGAAGGAAGAAATCGTTAGTATACTCATCCAAAAATGCTATTTCTTGTTTATCTTTTACTATGAAGAAAAATATTTGAAAATATAATTTCAAGAATAAAAATTAAAATTAGTAGGCGTTTGTACAATAAATGGATCTCAGTATATCCTGTATTATAAACAAACTTTTTTGTCTATGAAAATGAAAAGAAGCAGTTGGGTCAAAATATCATGAATTATCATGATATTCATGACATATCATGTATATACATACAATAAATAAATAATATTCTTGAATTAAATTTATTGTTCGTCGCCTAAGCGTGTGAAGTAGCCAATATTAAAAAAAATGTCTGTGACACCAGGTAGAAATGAAGTACCTTCGGATTCGATGTTATGATATAATTAACAATATAATAATAATATCGATTTACAAACTATACGAAAATTAACGTGTTTATTTACGAGTAAAATGAATTTATAATGTGAGTATACACCACGTGCTTAGACGAGAATTTCATGTATATGTCGTGGCAGACGCATGCGCGTTGCACTTCCGTTATATATTTTTCTTACGGTTTTAGTCTCTTATTTTTTTCAGTTTGGTCGCGCAGCAAAATCTCTGTCTCCTCCAAGCATGCCGTAAGGAACTTCGTTCCAAAAAAAGCGCGTGAGCAACAGAGCTCAGTCAGTAAGGTCGTATTCTTCGCGCGAAGTATACCCAAAGGTGTTCGTGTCGACAAGCGATTCAAACGGAATATATAGTTCGAATTTATTTTATTGAAATAAAATGATTCGCGTAAAACCTCGATTAAGAAGCAAGCCGTAATAA
>JARQZK010003664.1:495000-542601 GCA_030704885.1 Cynegetis impunctata
CGCGAGTTCCTGGACAATGCGTTTCCTGAGAGATGGATTGGAAGACGCGGTCCCATAGAGAGGCCAGCAAGGTCTCCAGATCTGACACCGCTCGATTTTTTCTTATGGGGCTAAAATCGAAAGTGTACATTCATAGGTCCGAAAATTTGGAAGACTTGAAAAACCGAATAAGTTTCGAGATAGATAGAATATCTCCAGAAACTCTCCAGAAGGTACAGGAAGAATGTGTCAAGCGCTTTGATTATTGCATCCAGAACGATGGTGGTCATTTTGAATATTTAATTCAACTTATCTTGTAATGCACAATGATTCTCCGGGTGGTACTTCAATGCAGAAATAAATGTCCAATGTCACTCCATTTTTTTCTCCATTGAAAGGTTTGTAGGGGTTGAAAGTTGTGGATGAACAAAACTGTAATGGTCGAATTTCATTCGTTGACAAATTTCATCAGGTACCATCGTCTCAAAGTAAATGAGCCATGACAAAGTGCACATAATGAAAACCTCTTAGAACTAACTAATTTAAAAAAAAAAAATTTCTTGAAAATTTCTACACGCCTATAAAGAAGATACAAAGACCTTGCCTAAAAAGTATCACATGACCCACTTTCCCTATTCAAGAAATTTAAAGGGGTGATGGGGATGGCACAGGGTGCAACAAAAATCCTTCAAAAAAGCATAAAAATTTGGTAAAAGTAAAACAAAAATTGACCTGTTTCAGGATTTTGTTGCCAAATAGTTTTCTTCTGAGAAAATGAATTTGTTCCATAATTTTGACGCGCACTGTATATATATATATATATATATATATATAAGTTCAATTTAACGAATCACTAAAGATTTCAATACTTATTTGAAGGCAAATATTTTGATCTGTCATTTGCCAGAATACCCTATTTCTAATAAATATTTTATTCGCTGAAAGGGTGTTTTAAATCGAAAGAATATGGCTCAAATTTGGAGATTATTGAAATTATTTTGAATATACAATGAATATTTTGTGGTGTAATTCACAACTTGTTTATCTACAAACAGGTTATTTTTGGAAAAAGTCATTCATTGAGATTATAGCGAAGAAATTTGAATATTTGCCATTTTTCGCTGTTTTAAGGAAAACTAGTAAACTTAACCATAGAGAATACTTCATGACATTTGTAGAGCTTTTCTTAACACTTCTTCTGGATGTATAATATACAGGGTGTTCCATTTGAAATAAGGAAGATTCAGTACATTTTTATTTACAATATGTGGCAAGCGATTTTTCATACCCTGTATATCGCAGGTTGATTTCAGATATTTCGTTTGAGAGAGTTACCAATGTAGAATATTTGACCGAAAATAAATTTCAATTGGACTTGGCACAACTTCATAATTTCAAATACTCTGAGTGACCAAAATTGAAATAAAAAATCAAAAATGCAAAAAATCTCGAAAACCGTAAATATTTTCGAAATGAGGATCTATATAAAATATCTTTTATTTTCTATGTAAAAACCGAAAAGGCGACAAAAAATATAGGTTGCCATTTGCAAAAACATAGTTGATATTCGTCCAGAAGAAATTGAACACCCTGTGTGACCGACAATATTTTTATTTTGTCGAGCTCGAGCAATAAGGTAATATTATAGAAATGTAGATTTCTATCTGTTTCCCAAATAGAGATATGGAACACCGCGCCACTGTTGCAGGACCCTGTATATATATATATATATATATATATATATATATATATATATATATATATATATATATATATATATATATATATATATATATATATATATATATATATATGTGAGTATATATATAAATTTTTTTTTCTTTTTTTTTTCAATTTTTTATTTAAGGTATGAATTTGTTTCGTTATGCCACAAGGAAAACAAATGATACTTTGTGATATATTATTTGACTCTTAAATATATTGTTAAAATCCAAGAAATAGAAATGTTGAACTTGTCAGAAATTATTCCCGCTCATTTATGTCCACATAAAGTGTATAAATAGACAAAATCAGGAAGTCTACTGACCTTGCACCGTTGCCCTTCGAAGAAATGATTAGAGTATGTACTCAACTTCACAGTAAGATAGCCACTACTAACTAACTCTTAAAGAGTTCCAATCCGTCGAATTTATTCATGGAATAAGCGACACTTCTTGTAAAATCGTGGTGGACTGAACGATAAGCTTGAACTTTAACAGCTCGTAGAAACGCAGCAAGTTCATGATAAATCTCATAACAACGTTCTCCGTCAGACATAGTGATCTACGTTTTATCTAGTCGGTATCAAGTTATTCACGTTTTTTCTTTAGATTGAGAAAGAAGTCTCGACTCAATGTTCTTGGATCTTACAGAATAAAATTTCTTATTGTACCAAGACTTTTAAGGTAATATAGAAGGAAGTGAAGGTGAGGACTTATAGAAACTTTTGTTATTACACCGTGAAATTTTTCCGAGTGCTTCATTTAAAAAAGTCATTTCTTGGAATAAATAAATAAATATATATATATATATATATATATATATATATATATATATATATATATATATATATATATATATATATATATATATATATTAAAACAATGGTTAATAATAACAATTTACACATTTATTAAGAGAGATAACGCATGACGCACGTTTCGGTGGAACTTTACCTTCTTCAGATGCTAATGGCAAACTAACTATGTTCCTCTGTTATATCGAAAACAAGAAATAAAGAGATGACAAATTGCATAGAAGGGGTAAATAGAAAGATGGTTACAAATAATTATCTGAATAGGAAAAACCAATTCTGAACTGCTAGTCAGGTAGTTCGGTAATTTTGAAAAGATTGAGAAGGGGGCTTGAAGTATGATCGATTTGGCTATTCAACAGGAAACCGGAATGCTTGTATTTATTTATATGTAATGATTCTAAAAATTTAAGTTTAATTCCCTTATTTTCAGCATTTAATATCTTAAAACCGAAATTGAATGTGCGATTTTCTTGGATTAAATGGTTTGCATGATGTGAATCCGACTTTTGATTATTAAAGCTACGTTTGTGTTCTGAAATTCTAGTTTGAAAACTTCTGAAAGTTCTACCAATGTAAAACTAGCGGTGATTGTGATAATTTAATTTTTTAGAATCATTACAGATGAATAAATACAAGCAGTCCGGTCTCCTATTGAATGGCCAAATCGATCATACTTCAAGCCCCCTTCTCAATCTTTTCAAAATTACCGAACGACCTGACTAGCAGTTCAGAATTGGTTTTTCCTATTTTAATAATTATTTGTAACCATCTTTCTATTTACCCCTACTATACCATTTGTCATCTCTTTATTCCTTGTTTTCGATATTACAGAGAAACATAGTTAGTTTGCCATTAGCATCTGAAGAAGGTGAAATTCCACCGAAACGTGCGTCATGCGTTATTTCTTTTAATAAGTGTGTAAATTGTTATTATTAACCATTGTTTTAATATGTTTATTAATTTACACCATGCATCGGCCCAATCAATCCAATATATATATATATATATATATATATATATATATATATATATATATATATATAGGTATATATAAATTTTGCTTAACTTTTTTCACCTTGTAGTGAAAAAAAAAGGATATATAATATATATATATATATATATATATATATATATATATATATAGGTATAACAGGTTTATTTCGAACATTACATTTTAAAATTAAAATTCATAGGACGTTTCAATGGAGTTTCCATCTTCATCAGCTAAAAATCGGGATAAAATACAATTCAAATGCCTAAACATAAAACATTTACACACATACACAAAAATGATATCTCTTGGAATGAATACGATAAACAGGTAAAAATCAAGAATTTATATATATATATATATATATATATATATATATATATATATATATATATATATATATACTATACTATATATATATATATATATACACTACTGATGAGCTCGTTGAAAAGCTAAGAGTGTTTCCAGCTGTGGCACCGTTACTAATTTTCTAACACTCTCTCTTAAAGGATGAATGGTAATTCATCATTCACTTTGATTAAACTCAGTATTTGCTAGAAGAAACAAGCTCACTGGAACTAAAAATTAAACTTAGTAAACGTGATAGTCGAGAAAATATGAAGCATGATTCGTGGAAACCTCAAATTGAATTTAAACTAATTTAATACATATTCCCTTGTTCACAACTGAATTATTCAATGGAATGATAATTCAAGTTAGGTTTTGTTTAAATCAATAAAAAATCATGAGAGCTCAATTTAATTTCTTAGGAATAACTAGTAACATATTTCAAAGTTAATTTTTAGGGTTGTGAGAGTAACTTTGAAGATGTTAACTTACATTTTTGAGATTCTTTCCTGTATTAGATAATCCATGTTTTATATTTTACAATAATATATCCACTATATATGTCAGCACAATTTTTTAGCCATTTCAGAAAATGTAGTTAGAAGCTCAAAAGTTGTCCATTGTTGGAAGAAAAAGAATTACTATCAACAAGCTATCAGTACGTTCTCAGCTGAATTTCGAAAATTTATATTGTTTTCAGTTTTTTGAAGCTATATACGAAGGCAGAGTAAGATATATGAATGGTAAGCTTTCTGAAGGGATCATAATTGTTGAAATGAATATTTATATAATAATTATTTATGTACGATGTGCGTTATATACATCCTAACGCCCGATGGACGTTAGGATTTAGTAACGCACGTGGTGGATACAAGATTTCATTTTTCACAAAACATTATTTTATTATAATGAAAAATCGATTTTAAAATCGGTTCATTGTCCTATACTTTCCATTTTCCTTCTCATAGTAGGCATGTCATTTGTTGACATTTTGACGTTTGTGAATATTTTTGTCATCATATTTAGTGAATGTCATTGCTGCTTTCTTTGTGTAGTCTTATAGAAATAATGCATATGAATATGGATTTACCCAAGAATATCATATAAAATGCAGCCAAAATCATATACGACAATGATTATGAAGTATTTAATCAATGAAAGTTACTTCATTTCTCCTCGTACAATTAGCGGGCGTTATGATCCATAACGCCCGCTCATTACGCCCTAGGGCATAATGAGTGTGTTTATAGCAACCGTATCCAAGATAAAATAAACATATAATACACAAGTGAAAAATAGAATTTATATATTCACCAACTCATGAGCCATGAATGTGTTCATTTTGAATTTAATAATTGATTGATACTATCGAAAAGACTCTCAGAATATAATTACTGCATTTGGAATAGGTTTCTTCTTTGAATCTAAAATTAGAGTTGATAAAAGTCATCAAAGTATACGCAAATCTATTATGATCAAATCATAGCTCTTATGTTTCTTCTTTATCTATAATAATTTAGTATAGAATGACGATTTTTTACGTAGATGATCATTAAACTACTATAAATGAATTTGTCCTTAAAACATATGAAGACACTATAAAAATACGACACAAAATCCATTTTAGACCCTCGATCAGTTAAGAAAATGTACCAAATTTACTTACAATATCTCGGAAGACTTGGAAGTTGAAAAATAATGACCAAAAATTACTAATAATTTGATAGCACAGCATTTAGTAAACAAAAGCCTCAAGACCCCAACTTTATTTGACTACGTGGCATTATTTTTAACTGAAGAATAATCCATCGATTTGTTTCTACTTATTTAGGAAAAACCCTGTAATTATTAGTTCAATCAGTTTTCATACTATTCAAAAAAATATAAGGGATACCAAAATTATTCAAGGAATGACAGTAAATTGCATCGGAATTATGATAATTGGTGAATTAAATATATGAGTAATTAATTTGTTCAATTTTGAGATATGAAATTTCGTTTAGAGGGGTCCGTAAATTCAACGAATAGTTAAATTTATTTACGGAGCTGAGCTTGTTATGAAAAGCGGTTTTGTGCAGTGCTGCAATAGGTTACCGACCCAACTTGACCCTTGCTACAGTATCGTAGTAATTCAAAAGAGGAAGTAACCTTTCGGTTAAATTACCAGACTATCGCTACTTTTCAGTCTGGATATATACTTACACACACACACATATATATATATATATATATATATATATATATATATATATATATATATATATATATATATATATTTATATATATATATATTTATATAAATATAAATATTTCGGTTATCGAACGTTATATAGAAATTGAAAGGATTGGAAATTGTCGTGTTAGCGGTCACTAGACTAAATAAAATCATTTCGCTGTTGTTGAATGACTTCATTGTCAGGAGAATACTACAAAAAAAATTCTGCCAATAAAAACAATGACAAAACAAAATTGCTAATTTAGGTATTTACAGATATTGGATCAGAATTATACTAGTCTGTGTTTGAATATGATCCGAAGTCTGTAAGTACCTACCTAAATTATCAAGTGTATTTTGTTTTATCATTGTTTTTTTTTTACTTTCTGAATTGTTTTTTTGTAGTATTCTTCTGTTGAAGTCATTACACAATGGCGAAATATTGGGATATCAAGAACAAGGTATTTCCTTAGCCTTTTAATATATATATAATATATATATATATATATATATATATATATATATATATATATATATATATATATATATATATATACACTGAACTGATTTCAGTGTACTCACTTCGACCGAGAAAAGATACCTGAACATGACAAATGTGATTTTGCTGAAACCTCGAGCAGGCTTCAACGGAGACGAAGCAGATACGCGGATACAAACACGGGAAACCAGACGATCAGATTATCCCCGCAATAACCTGATAATATATATATATATATATATATATATATATATATATATATATATATATATATATATATATATATATATATATTTTTATATATATATATATATATATATATTTATATAGATATATATATATAAATATATAAATATATATATAATTATATAATTATATATATATATAAATATATATATATATATATATATATATATATATATATATATATATATATATATATATATATATATATATATATATATATATATATATATATATATATATATATAGGACAGCGTGAACACAAGGAACCGCATCTGAAAGTAGCGAATATATTGAAACAACGGTTAAAAATAACAATTTACACATTTATTATAAGAAATAACGCATGACGCACGTTTCGGTGGAACTTCACCTTCTTCAGATGCTAATGGCAAACTAACTATGATTCTCTGTTATATCGAAAACAAGAAATGACAAATTATGTAGAAGGGGTAAATACAAAGATGGTTACAAATAATTATTAGAAAAGGAAAAACCAATTCTGAACTGCTAGTCAGGTAGTTCGGTAATTTTGAAAAGATTAAGAAGGGGGCTTGAAGTATGATCGATTTGGCTATTCAATAGGAGACCGGAATGCTTGTATTTATTTATCTGTAATGATTCTAAAAAATTAAGTTTAATTCCCTTACTTTCAGTATTCAATATTTTAAAATCGAAATTGAATGTGTGATTTTCTTGGATTAAATGGTTTGCATAATGTGAATCCGACTTCTGATTAACAAAGCTACGTTTGTGTTCTGAAATTCTAGTTTGAAAACTTCTGAAAGTTCTACCAATGTAAAACTTATCACAATCGCCACAATTAATTTTATAAACTCCTGATTTATTATCTTTATGAACTTTGGATTTATTATTTTTTATATGATTTCCTAAATTATTACCGGTACGATAAGCAATGTTAATGTTGTGCTTAGATAAGAGAGATTTAAGTTTTTTACTTGAATTTCCGATGAAAGTGAGGCTGTTGTATTTGATATTATTTTTAGTAAGGGGGTACACCTGGTTAATCGCATTTCTGAAAAACTTTTTATCTATCATATTGTCTATAATATTGGGATCATAATTATTATTTACGGCAATTTGTTTAATTATATTTTTCTCGATGTTAAAATTGGCATTTGAAAGTGGAATATTTACTAAACGATGTACCATACTATTGAAAGCTGCCATTTTGTGTTGGAAAGGATGTAGGGAAGTACTATGTATGACGCTATCAGTGTGCGATGGTTTGCGAAAAATTGAAAAATTATGTTTGTTATCTACTTTTGTTATTTTCAAATCCAAATAGTTAATAGAGTTATCTTTTTCCATCTCTAAAGTGAATTTTATATTAGGGTGTAAAGTATTAATGAATGTTTGAAAGCAATCTAGTTGTCTAAGAGTACCAGTGAAACAACAAATAATATCATCCACATATCTGAACCAATAAACGAATTGTCGACTAATAGGATGATTATGAATTAACTGTTCCAAATTATCCATGAATACTTCAGCCAACAAAGGGCTCAGCGGGTTTTCCATAATTAAGCCTTCAGTACTGCTGTAAATCTTATCATTGAAACTAAAATAATTCTGTTCCAGGCATAATTCCAAAAGTGACAATATATCTGATTTTATGAAAGGATTAACAAGATTGCTATTAAGTAACTTTTCTATTAGGGTTAAAGGAACCTTGCGTGGTATACTTGGAAAAAGATTAACTACATCCTAAGACAACAATTTAGAATTGTGGCAATTGAATATTTTCAATTTTATTGACTAAATCGTAAGTAAATTCTCTATCAAAAACTCTTACGATTTAGTCAATAAAATTGAAAATATTCAATTGCCACTTAATTCTAAATTTATGTCCTGGGATGTAGTTAATCTTTTTCCAAGTATACCACCCAAGGTTCCTTTAACCCTAATAGAAAAGTTACTTAATAGCAATCTTGTTAATCCTTTCATAAAATCAGATATATTGTCACTTTTGGAATTATGCCTGGAACAGAATTATTTTAGTTTCAATGATAATTCTTTCTATTAATTATTTGTAACCATCTTTGTATTTACCCCTTCTACATAATTTGTCATTTCTTGTTTTCGATATAACAGAGAATCATAGTTAGTTTGCCATTAGCATCTGAAGAAGGTGAAGTTCCACCGAAACGTGCGTCATGCGTTATTTCTTATAATAAATGTGTAAATTGTTATTTTTAACCATTGTTTTAATATGTTTATTAATTTACACCAAGTATCGGCCCAATCAATCCAAAGTAGCGAATATTCAGGAAAAATTATAAATACTCAGGGTAAATATATTCATTACATAACAGCTGAACATATACCTACATTCAGATATGATTTATTATTCCAAATCATACAACATACTACGCGATCTTTTTGATTCTGTCTAAGTGTTCTATAGTTTTTATATTTTATTTTAATTTCTTCTACTGAAGTCGAAACGGTTGAAATACAATATTCAATATACAATTTTTTTCAATATAATACCTGGCAAAAGTAATCAAGAATATATATATATATATATATATATATATATATATATATATATATATATATATATATATATATATATATATATATATATATATATATATATATCAGTGGCGGCTCTTGAGGTTTTGGTTTGAGGAGGCTACAAGAGGTGTTAAAAAATACACCATAGGCGAAAATTTTCAGGATTTCAAGGTCAACCGCCTTATAATTTAAAGAAAATCAAAGTAAAACAAGCACCCTAAGCTATTAATTTGTTTTCACTTTCGAGTGTCTACCTTGAGACCTACAACTCCTATTTACAATATTCACAAAAACTCTTCTCAGCCAATTAATCAATTCATCTATTCATCAAATTTTTTTTTCTTTCACAAAATAGGTACAAAATTTGTGCTGTAAGATTTGAAAAACTATTTCTGTTTGTTCAAAAATTAATTTAAAGATGTTTAAAAAATATATAAATTCCTTATCTTGTAAGTAAGATATTAATCCGCGTGCTGTATTTAAAGTTACTTTATCGGTGGAAAATTCCTCACTTTCAACTAGGTATAGAATTAAATCCTCAAATCCTAAGCGGCCCCAAACAGAGACATTTTCACTAGTAAAAAGTAAACACTGCCAACAAAATAATTTATTTTTTATCTGTGATCCGGTTAGGCAAGGATGTCTCTCATAATTCCTTGTATTAAAACCGCGGTTTTGTTGTCTGTTACGCTGCACCAAATTGTTTAATTCAGGGGTAGGTCGCAATGTTTAAAACTTTATCCTCATAACTTAGTGCACTTAGGTTATGGGATAACAAATATTCCACTAAGTCACCATTGAAATTTTTGAAATTAACTTCAGTAACCAAACTCATTTTAAAATAATACGCGAGCAATATGAGTAAACATTTTGCTGTTTTCGGCGATTAGTAACTACGATCACCATAGAGATATTACAGATAGAGGCGACAAGCCATAGGCCGCTCTGTAAGTGGCAACGTCAGTCTCGAAACTCAGTGGGAGCGAAAGAGAGAGACGATCGCAGGGTTTTCTGCCCTTGTCTGCTCTGTACTCTGTGATAGATATTAAAGAGAGACAGCCTAACCTTCAGATTCTCTCTCTACCTCACCCGAGCTAACAAGTTTCAGGCTGGCTTGTCGCCTCTATCTGTAATATCTCTATGACGATCACACTACGATTCAATTAATGATGCTTTCCAACGAATTCACTCGATGTCACGCGAAATTCTATAGTTGCGATTGGCCGACATTGTATAAGACTGGGTCTCTATCGGTGTTGCCATTTACATGTGTTTTGCTTTTCTATTGCAATGAAGTATTCATTCGGAGTATTTGCACCGTTGTTTGCTTTTCTGTGGCAGGCATAATGAACGTTGGGAATATACCGTTCTAAGCCTCCGCAGCGTTGCCACAAATCTTGAAATGAATGAAATGCAGTAGATGTAAATACCTTCTATCTTAATTGATAATTTATATTATATAATGTATGTTGAAAGGAAAGTAGGTGCATCAAATAATATGATTTTGATCAATATGAATATGCTGAATGCTGACTATTCAATATAATATATTAGTGATACACGAAATATTATTGAGGAGGCTTAGCCTCCTTAGCCTCCTTTGACTAGCCGCCCCTGATATATATATATATATATATATATATATATATATATATATATATATATATATATATATATATATATATATATAAAAATATATATATATATATATATATATATATATATATATATATAAATATATATATATATATATATATATATATATATATATATATATATATATATATATATATATATATATATATATATATATATATATTTATTCGAATTGTTGTTGCCTGTGATCTATTTTTAATCTCTTGATAATTATTAGCAATAACAGGCTGGTTGAATCTTAAAAAACTCAATTTTATTAAAAAGTTGACGTTTCACTACGACATTCGTTGTTTTTCAAAACTTTTGAAAAAATTGAAATTTCTATGACATTTAATGATTTGAAAATATTTGAATAGACAAAGACTACTTTATCTTGCTAAAATTTTTTTCGAATGTGGTTATTTATTACGTGCTATTCAGTCTAATATCAACATTCAAAATTGTTATCATTAGATGGCAAGGGAAACCACAGAAACCTTTACCTACGTAATGTTCGAAAATAAAAATAATAAATTTCAATTTTTTCAAAAGTTTTGAAAAACTACGAATGTCGTAGTGAAACGTCAACTTTTTAATAAAATTGAGTTTTTTAAGATTCAACCAGCCTGTTATTGCTAATAATTATCAAGAGATTATATATATATATATATATATATATATATATATATATATATATATATATATATATATATATATATATATATATATATATATACAGTGCTTTCATGATGAAAGGAACAAATTCATTAAAAAATTAGGTTTCTATTTCATGTTAAAATCCTCGGACAGGTCGATTAGTATTTTTATTTGGGCAATTTTCGCAATAAAAATTTTGTATACAGGGTGTCTCATTCAAGAGCTATGGCTTTGTCATTAGTTTTTTTAAAGGTAATACCCTGTATATTATTTCACTTTACAATTCTACGATAAATTCTTATCACTTTTTGTGAACATACCATATGCCTCAACTTGATGGATTCCCAGATTATAACGGAGATAGTGGAGCACCTGGAGATTTAAAATGTGGATTAAAAGTACAAAAAAAAATTTAGGTAAACATTGTCATTAAATCTGAAGAATGAAATTTCACATGTACCATCTGAATTCATTCACTGGTGCTGTATAGTCCGCAGTTTTCACGTTTTTAACGCTGCAGGCACTACACTACTTCATTGTTTAAGAAAATGCAATTACTTGAGAGAGAACGTATTGAAGTACTTATGATGATTGGTTTTGGAGATAGGGTGCGTTCACAAGAAGAAGTCTGCAATCTATTCAATGAAAATCATCCTGATCGTCCGCCAATTACTAGATCGACAGTCAGCAAAATTGAATCACAATTCAGGAGATACGGCCACGTTAGAGATTTACCTAAAGGAAGACCACCGAGAGTATCTGAAGAAACAGTGCTGAACGTTCTACTAGAAACCCAAGATAACCCTCATACATCCATTACTACAATTTCCAATAATTTCAATTTATCAGTAGGGTCCGTGCATAAAATACTTAAGGTAAATAAGTATCATCCCTATAAAATTAAGCTGGTACATGAATTATTAGAAGACGATTTTGACCGCAGAGTACAGTTTTGTGAGCAGATTCTTGAAATTCATAATCAACATCTAAATTTCATTACAAACATAATTTTTTCTGATGAAGCCACCTTTACTTTAAATGGCCACGTCAACAGACAAAACTGTAGGTATTGGGCGACCGAGAATCCTCATTGGATGCAAGAATGCCACACACAGCGGCCTCAAAAAATTAATACATGGGCAGCGATTGTTCGAAATCGTATAGTTGGTCCCTATTTTTTTGAAGGAACACTAAACGGAGAGGACTACTTGAACTTTCTCCAGTTCGAACTCATTCCGGCTTTAGCTGTTTTGTTTCCTAACCCACAAGATCCTGACATACCTAATAACGAGATATGGTTTCAACAAATGGGGCACCTCCTCACTATTCAATCGCTGTTCGACAATTTCTTGATGCAACTTTTCCCAACAGATGGATAGGACGGAGAGGTCCGATTGAGTGGCCGCCAAGATCACCGGACATAACCCCATTGGATTTTTTCTTATGGGGTTATTTGAAGTCTAAAGTTTATTTGAATAGACCAAATAATATTGATGATCTAAAAGAGAGAATCAGGCAGGAAATAAGACTTATCAGTCCAGAAGTAATTGAAAATGTGCAACGGGAAACATTGAATCGACTTCAAAAATGTCTCGAAGTAAACAGACAACAGATTGAACATATGTAAAAATTAAATTAGTAATTACATTTGTGTGTTTTCATATCGTACCTCTCATTACCCACTATCTCCGTTTCTGGCAATCCATCGAGTTGAGGCATATGGTATGTTCACAAAAAGTGATAAGAATTTTTCGTAGAATTGTAAAGTGAAATAATATACAGGGTATTACCTTTAAAAAAACTAATGACAAAGCCATAGCTCTTGAATGAGACACCCTGTATACAAAATTTTTATTGCGAAAAATGCCCAAATAAAAATACTAATCGACCTGTCCGAGGATTTTAACATGAAATAGAAACCTAATTTTTTAATGAATTTGTTCCTTTCATCATGAAAGCACTGTATATATATATATATATATATATATATATATATATATATATATATATATATGGAGTTGTTTACTGTGTAAAATATTTATCGTTTCTCTATTTCTTATCAATAATAGGCATTTCAAAATCAAGAAATTCCTAAATTTTTCAAAACATTTAAAGGAACAATAATGGAACTTGAATAGTTTTTGTTTTATCTTCCTCTTTGAAACTTCAGTTATGGATAAAATAATCATTTATGGAAAATAAATACTCAAATTTTCATGACACGATCGTATTATAAAAAAGTTAAGTATATATTAGGAATTTTTTGTAGTGAATATCGAAATGCTATCTCGATTTAATTGACAATTTCAAGAAACTGCGAGTTAATGACCTGCAATTTTTTGGACCATTTTCAAATTTCAAATATTAAATTTATCCAATCTTTATGTGAACGATGAAATGGAAGAAAACACAAACTCATTAAATAATTCACCCCAAATTCTTTCTTGTTTCATTTAATCCTTTAGCGCAATTTTGAATCCATCGATGTGGAAATTTCATACACATCAATCATTTCATGGTAGATATAAAATTCAAATCATGAAAACAACTATTGTTCAATAAAATCTTATGAATGATTTTATCATGACATAGAAGAAGTATTGATACAAATGTTAGTCTAAATATTGGAATATGCTTAATTAACACCAACAAAATATGATAGATGTTGAATGAAATAAAAATAGCTTGTTTTGAACTTTGACGACGTCATTGTAACATGAGGCATCAGATAAAACTAGGTTTCATTTTTCAATTCTCCACAACAATGTATATATTTCTGTTATAATTTTTTTGAAATAACACAAACTGATAATTTAAAACCTGGATAAGATGTCAGTTGTTCGATTGCAGGAAATCTGAGTTTTAGAAAATCAAGTTTTTCACTTTATATTCGGGAATTTTGTATTCTACCAAATAGATAATAGATGTCTTTTATTTCAGTTGAATGTGATAACCATCTAGAAGTCTCCAACGTTCACCACTTCAAGAATGAATGGAAAAAATCAAGCGCGAACGTAGAAAAGCGATACGCCGCCCACCGGTGTCGAATATTACTAACGTATGGGCCATAGATTGCTTTGTTTACATCTGTTTACGTGTATTTTTTATGAGAAGTTGTTGAGTTTTAATTGTGTTAAATTTTGTTTGGGATCGTTTACAAACGTTCAGAAGAGATGAATCGCTATTGTTGTGTATCCTATTGTTCATCTTGGGTTAAAAAAAAACCGAGTATAGCTCACATACCTTTCCGAAAGCTGGACATTTCAATGTTGTATTCCAAACAAAGTTGGGAAACAAGGATATGATGGTTAGAAGAAAGGTGTGGATACATAACTTGAAGATTGAAAAAAAGTGTCTGAACATAGCAGAGTTGTTCTTTACAGTTTACTGAGAATAATTATTTTCCCTGCAGTAAGTTTGTGGATTTTTCCATATAGAATTATACCAGCTGATGATGTGCAATTTTCAGCTAACCGAAAACGTAGAATTTTTGAAGTCCAATGCTATTCCAACGAAAAATCTTTTATCGGAATCTGAACCTTGGCCATCGTCCAGAGATTCTAGATAATTGTATTTTCTTTCATGTAACAACCAGAGATACTATTAAAATAATGATAATAAATAATTTTTATTTGCACAACCAAAATAATAGTTTATCATTACATCAAGGATATGAAATAACACTTGACTCTATAGCTAAGTAAAAACTGAAATATTCAATTACATAACCAGGGAAACAGAGATTCTATAAAAAAACCAGACTCTTGGAAGTCCACAGTACTTTTAGGAGAGCTGTTATACGTCAGGAAAATTCAAAAAATATAATAACTCATTACGTTCAAACCATTCAAGCAGAGTATTCATGTTAATTCTTCTTTTATTTCATGTCGTTTCTTTCAGTTTTGCTGGTAAGTACTTAGTTTTGCCCATAATACTCAAAACGTCTTCAGTTGGTAATGAAAGTAGACATGTCAGAGATGTTGAACTTGAAATATTTGAAAGTGTTTTTACTTTTTAAATAAATAGGTGTTCTGTTATACAGCCTTTTCATGATGTATACATAGCTCCTCTAACCAATTAATTTATTCGTCCTCTCCTTTATTTTATTATTGATTTTCATGATCAATGATAAAAACTCAATGCAAATTTCAACTTGATGTAGGTAGGTTATCTACTGTTGAACAGAGATAATATTGTCTTCAAACGTAACACAATGAATCACTGGAAAATACGAAGTCCAAAAAAACACAAATTACGAAGCTAAACGTTCGAAAACTCAAAATGTAATGAACGTAAATACCACTATCAAACAATGTAAACAAACAGTTAATGGCCCATAGAGTAGTACCGATATTAGCCGATCCGGCGCTACGATCTTAATTTCAGACGCCAATAGGGTATCGGTTTTTGAATTTTTTTTCTAAGAATATATGCATTCTTTGTCTGCCGAAAGCATAAACTTGTGAATCAATAGGGATGTATTTTTCTAGTTACTATAATCACGAAATACATCGAATAAAAAGCTAACTGTGCGTTTCTTTTCGATATTCTAATGATGCCAAGTAAGTTTTTTGGTTTTGTGGAGTAAGACAATTCTTAGTCGAAATTTTATTTGAAACATTATTCAGAGTTTATTGAATAACAAAATAAACTAATTAAACATTAAGTGAAGGTAACATTAATTAAAAAACCTCACCTTAGTTTGATGAAGGATCATTGGGAAATATTCAAAAATTCAACTTAATATGGGATACATATTAATTTATATCACAATATAATACTTCTATAAATAAAAGAGTAAATATGGTTTAATCTATATCATTACTTTTTAATCATATTTTATTTATTCTCGAAATTATATGAACAACACATCTTTATAGGATGTATGCAGGTTACTATATTTCAGTTAAGTGAATAAATATCAAATTCCACGAAATATATGATATTTCGAAGAAAACAAACATAACGATTACAGTATATTGTTTTTATGGTGATTATGATTGGCAAACTTAAAATTTACATTTATTTTAGGAGCCTTCAATGAATCTGTATTTTCAAATGAATAAATATATAGAAATTCATTTGTTCAAAGAAACTTCAATACAAATATGGTAACATAAATAAAACAATTTTGTGAAACGCCGATATGGCAAATGAAAACTTTTCGTGAACCTAAATCAATTATAAAACTTTGTCTCAAACAATATATATATATATATATTATATATATATATATATATATATATATATATATATATATATATATATATATATATATATATATATATATATATATATATATATATATATATTTATATATATATATATATATATATATTTTGTATTGTTAGACGTTGTATAAATGAATGTAGTCATTGCAATCGATTGATATGTGATATTGACGAGTCATAAGACCGAAACAGCCTATCTGTCACTTTAATCTTTTGCAGTGGCTGTATTGATATTTTTAACATTTTTCTTTTGAAGAAAAACTTGAAATAAGTCAAGATTACAGATCGTAACTTCATCAATTCGTTACAGAGGAATTATACGAAAGATTTTTAAATAATTTCCTGAGATATATAAGTTATTGGATGTTTTTTGGTAGATCTCTTCTAATTGATATATATATATATATATATATATATATATATATATATATATATATATATATATATATATATATATATATATATATATATATATATATATATATATATATATATATATATATATATATATATATATATATATATATATATATATATATATATATATATATATATATATATATATATATATATATATATATATATATATATATATATATATATATATATATATATATATATATATATATATATATATAATAAATATGTATTATACTATTTTACGTGCATAGAAATGTGATATTTCCTTATAGATATCAATTGGGACGATTCGATGAGAATCTAACTTCAACAGATGCATTATTTCAAACAAAAATTTTTTTGTCCAATCATCAACTGAAGACTGATCTTCAGATAAAATATACAACAATATACAACAACAGAAAGTTATCCAAAAATTATTGTGTACGTGAAATACGATAAAACTTTTGAAAATATGGAACAAAGGCACTTGTGAATATATTTTCTCAATTATAAGAAATAATAAAATATTAAAGTTGCAATATTTTCTAGCGTCCGTATTTATGAAGCGAATACTTACTGTTGTATAGATGAAGTATAGAGAACAGACGTTACCGAAATCAATTCTCTCAATTTCTTGATGTTATTATCACTTCTATTCCAAAATATTACTGGATTCAACATTCACTCTTTTAAAAAATGATAACTCTGGCGATAAAGATAATTCTGAACAAATAATGGTTTTTAATTATTTTTGTTATTTATATGTTTATTATGAGAACATATCTGTAATCTTAAAAATTCTTGTTATATAAGAACATGAAACTATCTCAATATATATGTTTCACATTCTATTGAAATTTAACTAATTGGTCAATATAGCACTTCTTCTCTGTTGATTGATTTTCAAACTGAAATCATTGAAACATATTTTACCATAAATAACTATAATAACTGTGAAACTTCAACTTCTTCAGATGCAAAATTTAGGTGAAACTTCACCTTCTTCAGATGCTAAATTTAGGTGAAGCTTCACCTTCTTCAGATGCTACATTTAGGTGAAACTTCACCTTCTTCAGATGCTACATTTAGGTGAAACTTCACTTTCTTCCGATGCTGAATTTAGGTGAAACTTCACCTTCTTCAGATACTAAATTTAGAATCTAAAGATGGTGAAGTTTCACCGAAACGTGCGTCATGCATATTTTATTTAATAAATGTGTAAATTGTTTTCATGAACCATTGTCCAATATTTTCATTAATTTACATCATGTATAGGCCCTATCAATCCATCTTTCGAATTGAAACGTGAATTTTACTGGTTAGCAGAAATGATATGTCCGAGTTTAATGAACTTTCCATTTACATTATTTTCAACAGATGAGAAAACATTTGCAATACATTTGCAACAATACGCTCTTATCGGTTAATTAAACAAGAAATAAACTTATTTAATGAAAAATTTCAAAGCACACAGATTTTCATCTAGAGAATAATAAATCAGTTAAGTCAGACAGTATTTTGTTCGACAAATATTTACAAATAGTTGTATTTTTGTAGTTAGGGCTTCTTATACTTCGTATGCAACTTCTTTTGATACTGACTCTCAATTCGTGAAAAAAATTATAAAATCTTACGATTCACTTCGTGAAGAAAAAAAATGCGTAAGCTGCAGAGCTCCTCAACTAAGATCGTATTTTTCGCAAAGATGCAATTCGAACGGAATAAATTATAGTATGAAGAAAAATCTAAAAAACACACCTCAATAATATACTGAACTGAAAGCAAGAAAAAAATATGTGCGAAGTGATTACGGTTCAAGTGGAATAGATTCCGCGAAGTGCAGCGTGATTGAGGGAAAAGTTAGAACCTATAAAGGATCGTATCTCAATATCAACTCAATCTACGTACCACATTTCATACCTCTAACTCAATCAGTAGAAGCTGTGGTGGTGAGCAAATTTTCAAAAACCACGGAAAACCATAAGTCTACTCATAAATGGCGGGGAAGAAAAAATGGAATTATAATTCCAAAGCGAATTTACCTAATATGAACAAAATACACATACAAATTTTTGACCATCTAACACAATGTTGGAGTTTGGGGATTCAAAAACTCGAGAACTCTAAATTTCGAAAGTGTTAGTTATAATTAATTTTCGAATCTCCCATTTATTTTTCGTTTTCCGCCCATCCTCAAACTGCGCACCTAGTGTTGTTCCAACAGGAAAATATAGTGCCTGTAAGGAAACACACGTATTTCATTCCTCCCTGAAGTATTTGTCAGGGAGGCGGACAGCTTGAGTTATGGGGTTGAACTCCTTCAGTCAGATCAGAGGATACACTTGTATGTACAAGTGCTTAACGATGGGTGAGACGGGATATTTATGGAAGATAGGAAGTATGGGTATGGTTCAGAGGATAAATACTGGCCCAGCATTCGCCTTATAAGTTTGCATGCAGTGACTTACATTACCATGAGAAAACCTCTGAAAAAAAACTCATGACAGACCAGTCGGCTTCGGCGTTCGAGCCCGGGACTTCCCAAGTACCTTTTTACCCTGCGTACATAAGTACTAGGCTAACATAACTTGAAGATTGAAAAAAATGTCTGAAAATTTGAGAGTTGTTCTCTACAGTTTACTGAGAATAATTATTTTCCCTGCAGTAAGTTTGTGGATTTTTCCATATATAATTATACCAACTAATGATGTGCAATTTTCAGCTAACCGAAAACGTAGAGTTTTCCAATGCTATTCCAACGAAAAATCTTCCACTTTTATCGGAATCTGAACCTGGGCCATCATCCAGAGATTCTAGATTATTGTATTTTCTTTCATGTTACAACCAGAGATACTCTTAAAATAATAATAACAAATAATGTTTATTTGCACAACCAAAATAACATCAAGAATATGAATAAATCTTGACTCTATAGCTAGGTAAAAACTAAAATATTCAATTATATAATCAGGAAAACAGAGATTTTATCAAAAAAAACCAGACTCTCAGAAGTCCACAGTACTTTTAGGAGAGCTGTTATACGTCAGGAAAATTGAAAAAATATAATAAATCATCACGTTAAAACCATTCAAGCAGAGTATTCATGTTAATTCTTCTTTTATTTCATGTTGTTTCTTTCAGTTCTGCTGGTAAGTACTTAGTTTTGTCCATTATACTCAAAAATTATTCAGTTGGTAATGAAAGTAGACATGTCAGAGATGTTGAACTTGAAACTTTTTTTATTTTTTAAATAAATAGGTGTTCTATCATACAGCCTTTTCATGAGGTATACATAGTTCCTTTAACCAATTAATTTATTCGTCCTCTACTTTATTTTATTATTGATTTTCATGTTCAATGATAAAAACTCAGTGTAAATTTCAACTTGATGTAGGTAGGTTATCTATTGTTGAACAGAGATAATATTGTCCATAATCGAAACACAATGAACCACTGGAAAATACGAAGTCCAAAAACACACAAATTACGTTCGAAAACTCAAAATCAAATGAACTTAAATACCATTACCAATCAATGTAAACAAACACCTAATGGCCCATGCCCTAGTACCGATATTAGCCGTTCCGGCGCTACGATCTTAATTTCAGACGCCAATAGAGCCTATCCACGAAACATCTATATAGTCGCGTCAATAAAGCTTTTCGGTAGAAAGTCCTCAGAAACAGCTCCGAGGGGAGAAATAATTATTTTCATTGTTTAAACAATATAGACATCATTTACCTAAAAAATAAGTTTTTGCGCGGTTTTCTTTGAAAACAATTGTTGGACTAAGGAAAACGTCGAAATCAACGCTATACGATATATTTTAGTCAAGGGACCTACAGCTTTACGCCGGTTCCGAACGACCAATGGGCTTAAATCTAAGTCATTACCCAAAAGATCAAATTTTTAGAACCATTTAATTTCATACATACACAACACCCAAAAGCAAGGTAGGAGGACTCGAACCCACGATACTCGGTTTACAAGCGATACACCTTACCGCTAGGCTACCGAGGCCTCTCGCCAATATTTTTGAACAATGCGAAACGAATGTTAATGATGTTTTTTTTACATCATCGATGGTGGTATGATACTTCATAGATTGAAATGGGAAAAAAATACAAAGATTTTGATATTTTTCAACAGTATATCAGATATTTACGTAATAACTATGGTACCAACGTTAAAGTTGTTTTCGATGGACACAATAATAATGAAACTAAAGCGTCTGAGAGAAATCGTAGATATAAAACTAATATTTCGATCGATTAGTTTTTTGAAGAAGCCATGCCTCTTAATACAACTAAAGTCAAGCAGTAAGTGATGCCGATCGTTCAATTGTACAATCAGCTCTTGATAGTGGAGATTGATGTGTTAAATAAAGAAATATTTTTCTTGAAACCAGTCAAGATTTATGTCTTAGAACGAGTTTACTCTACAGAAACCATGTTAATGAAATATCCAAACATTACCAAAACTCATCTCTTTTTCATTCATGCATTCACTGGATTTTGTATAACTGCTTGTTATAATGAAGGAGAGACTAGTTTTATCAGTTTTTAATAGTTATCAGAAATTATGTGCAGCATGAAACTTTCATGGATCAAGAACAACGTGAAGAAATACTTTTTGATGGAGGTATTTATTGTATTCTCACCATGTATGGTGCTAAAACTGCCAAAAGATAGAGTGAACTGCGATACAAGCGTTTCACAACATTAGCTTCAAAAGACAAAAGCGTACTCAGCTCGTTACCTCTATCAGAGGATGCAGCAAAAAAACATATTAAAAGAGTTTACCTTCAAGTTCAACAATGGAAAAATAATGCTTCACTACCTCCCGAAGATTGGATTTGGCAAATAGATCATTACCTAAAACCAATTACAATGATACAACTCGCAACAGCGAAGAACGTTTTAAAATTTATATTTTGCTCTTGCAAAACGGGATGCGGTTCAGCGTGTGGCTGCAGAAAAAGTGGTTTGCATTGCTCACCCACCTGCATTGTATGCAGTGAAGGTGACTGCGATAATCACCCACGACCTGATGAAGATTAAGTTTTCAATAGGCAAATTAATTGAAAAAATTAAATGTTGTTTAATAAAAACAGAAATTGACAAAATTACTTTTTTTTCAATAATAAATGATAAATTATTATATTATTTAATAATAAATAATAAATAATAGAAAATAATGAAGCTGAGAACTTATTTTCTTATATAAATTACATACTTATTCTTTGAACAATAAAAATAATCATTTCCCCCCTCTGAAAGATTTCTGATTTTCAATAATATGAAAAAACAGAAATTGAAAAAAAATTATCAAAATCGGAGCTGTTTCTGAGGACTTTCGAAGTTTGCCTGTTTAAGGGCTTCATTGACGAGGCTAATATATAGATCTGTAAGAGGGCGGCAACTTCAAAATAAGTATTAATGTAAATACATGTCCCCGACAAATTAGAAATCGTCCAGTTTATGGAATGATCTCAAAACCTCATCAAACAAAATATTCAGGTGAATATCTTATATATTAATAGAATTAATAATAAGCGATGAAATTGAAAGTGGTTACTTATATTGAAATATAATGGTTAATCAAGATTTGGATTCAAAAGTTTCCGTAAAAAGTTCATCAATATATTAATTTTCAGGAGATTAAATAATAACACCTTCCATATTATCGAAAAAATATTCACGTAACTAATAGATGGCGAGTATCAGATCCATAGAAACATTTATACAAGGATTCCTTATTAAAATTTTAGAAGCCATAACTTATATATCTTTTTTTCGAATAGAAAAAAATTTATAATATATTTTTCGTAATTTTCAAGAACAAAAATTATTACTAGATCGTTATTTGATGTTTCACACTATTTTCAGATACAAACTGAAACTGCGTAAACAAATACTAATCAGAAAATCAATGACTTTATTCATAACCATACGGAATATATTTTACAATTTTATCAAACGTAAATATATGAATTCGCAAATATAAAAAAAGTTTTCCATTAAAACTGAAAATATATTTACTGGTATAGACTCAAGACTAGACTTTATTTACATTAAAATCACGGAGATGTTGTAGCCACATCATCTCTAATTTGACTAGTATGCATATCATTGTAAGCTATTGTGAACACACTCTTTTTTTGCGCAATTGGTGGTCTTGCCATTGCTATTCCAGAGTCACCATCATCTTCAGCCCTTCTAGGATACTGAGCTTCATATCTGTGTTCAGAATGTTGAAGCAGTGGATGTTCAGGACCAAGTGGAGGTTTTTTCTTCTGTTGTTTTTTACGTGCGCTTGACTGAGTTTCTTTCAGAAGCCTCTGATTCACCTTAAATTGCTCCTTCTCTACATTTTCGGATGCTTTTTCGAGAACTGGCACCTCTGCTGGTTTTTCTGTGGACTTTTTTTTAGCATTATTTTTATTCTGATTTTTAGTATACCACTCCATATATCTTGACTGTCGTTTTGGCTGTTTGGTATTCTCTGGTTCTTTGTTCTGATTAGTAGTATTCTGTTTAGATGTGCCAACTTTAGTTGGTTTAGCTGTATTTCTTAAGTTATTTTGGCTTTTTGATTTACTTGATGACTGTAAAGGTTGATCTTGAGGTATCCTCAGATCCAATTCTGAATGATACTTTTCTTTGTGTTGCGACTTCGAAGTATCTTCAGAATTTGGACTAACTTCTTCCAAACTATCAAAAGAATAATCTCCATCACTCAAACTCAGTTCATTACGATCAACAAGAGCTGATAATTCCTGCAAAATTTCTTTTTTCAACTGTTCTTTTGAAGGACGTGTATCACTTACAGATCTTCTTCTAGAACTTTTCAAACTCTGAGAAATCTGTTTCAAAATTTCTTTCTTGGGTTCAGATTTCTCATTCGTTTGATCTCGACCTACTGGTTTATTTAAAGAACTTGCAATTTCTTGTAAAACTGCTTTCTTGATGTCGGATTTGATTAACTCCGCTTCCTTTTCCACGTCTTCTTCAGTTGGGAAATTTAATTGGTTTTGCAGATCTCGATTTTTTGGGATCGAATCAGATATTTCTTTCAATAATTCTCTAGGAACACCGGATCGAGATAGTTTTTTTTCACTAGTCACACGACTTGATGCATTGATTAATCCCATCAACTCGTTTAAATCAGGATTCCGCTGATTCAATGAACTTGATAGTTCTTCAAGTATGTCTCTTCTAATACCCGATCTAGATAACCGAGAATCACTTTCTGCTCTTGTTTGACGATTGAGAAGATTCGATAACTCATTTCGACGATTCAATGAGTCTGCTATTTCACGTACAATTTCTCTATCAGTTCTGTTTGTAGATCCACTAGTTGTACGGTTATGTCTCGTTAAAGTATTCAATAAATCTTTCGATATATCTCGGTCAGTTCCAGATTGCAATAATCGAGATTCGCTACTGGACCGGTGCCTTCTATTCAGAGAATTCGAGAGATTCAGCAGTATTTCATCGCGAATATCTCCCTCGTGTATATGTGATTCGAGGTTCTGATGATGAAGAGAATCCGAAATTTCCCGAAGAACGTCCCTTCGTATACCAGACTGCGTTCGGCCTTCGTGAAAGCGATTTTGACGTAATTGACTCGTTTTCGTGTGCCTTATTTGAGTATATTCTGTTGGATGTGGATTTTCATTTTCTGCCGTTGAATCCTCAATGATTTCTACTTCTGACTCTTCTTGAATTGGAGTTCTTATTCGTCTTTTCGTTCGGGCTCTGTCAGTTCTATGACCATTACGTCTCTTCAGTTTTTCTTTGATTATGACCAGGTCTTCGTCAGTATCCTCACTTTGTTCGTCATTAGATTGTACTTCTCGCCGAGGTGGTAGAAGTAGATGCGGATCTGTCTGAGTGCCAGCATCACGATCCGTCTGGGTCCCTGAAAAGAAAATTACTGAATTTTGTCCGATCATGAAAACTCATTTCAAAATAATTTATAACATCGTTTCATTGTTAATTGTTTCAAGTAATACCATATCGAATTACTAGTTCAAAATTCAATACTTTTTCTAGTTATTGATCTCAATGTTTCAATATTCTTATTGTCATCATATATTTAGGGGCCTTTGTTAAGAAGGAAGTAGGTACTTGGATATATTTTTATATATATATATATATATATATATATATATATATATATATATATATATATATATATATATATATATATATATATATATATATATATTTTTATATATATCAAACAACTATTTCAGTAAAAAGTGCCCAATGTTAATCAAATCATGAAAATTAATTTTACCTGCAGGTAAAGACTGGGTTTCGAGCTTCAAATCTCGTTCTCGTTCTTGTAAAATTTGCTTCAAAAGAGCGTTTTGTTGCCTGAATGATTCTTCCAGGGCATCATGGTCTGATTGCAATTTATTAACTGCCGCATTTGGAAGGATGACTTCCTGGTGTTTTGGTGCATCGCTTTGTTGTTGTTCCATGAATCTTCTCATCAGAATATCTTTGCCACTATCTGGAAGGTATGAATTTTCAGGAACCTGAGCAACTGGCCTGAGATTCGGTGCCATTTCTCGAGATGTATACAAACGCAGGATATCGGCATTTCCTTCACGTACGTAGTATTCATTGGGCTGAAAATAAGTTGATGTGTGTCGTTAATCTTGATTAGAAGAAAAGTTAAATTCATTTATATTCTACCGGTAGAACTCAATTTCAGAATCAAAGAATCTTCGATTGAGTTTGAAGAGACTGAAGCGATTAGATTGGAAATCTGATTTAATAACATTGATTCACTGAATTATTGTGCTATAATATCATCTAAAAGTCGAGCGGCGATGGCTCAGCGGTAGAGTAGTGGAATGCTAACCCCAAGGTACCGGGTTCGATCCCCGGGCCGCTCCAACGAATTTAACGCCGCTCCGTGTTTCAGAAGACACGTAAAGATGGGTGGTCCCGGCTACTTAGTAGTCGCTAGGTTATGTTAGAGGCCATTGCGCGACCTGAAAACTGTAACCCAAGACTTATCACCACAAGTCAGACGACTTTACTTTATCCAAAAATCATATAATGTTCATACTAGAAACATTATTATATTGTACGTAAGAGCTCAAAAAAATTGCACTGATTAGGTCTTCTTTTAGTTTTCATGGATTTTAAGTTTTACTAAAATTATCCTTCAGAAGAGAAACAGTGATCAAAGTGTAAGATATTTCTGTGACTATACATATATAGTTAATAGAGTGCATCTGCAGTGAAGATAATATCTAAGGACACTGTGCTTGAATTGTAGTTGCTCATGGAGAAAAAGGTAACTGTTTATTGGGGCCTATCATGTGGCCATAAACTCATGTGGTTTCTCTACGGAAGGTGATCAACAGAGTTATAGATTTATTCGAAAAATCACCAATATTGAAAACAAACTGCTATAATGTTTTTTCATCATATCTTCTGTAACGTTATGAAATACCGTCCACTGGCTAAAACGAATTTCAGCTAATATTATCGAGCATAAAAGATTCATACTTCTTAATGCTTCGATATATGACGCGTCAGTTTGATTATAGGGGATAAAAATTGATCGAAGTCAAGGAATGCTTCCTTTCCGAATTATAAAATTGAAGAGATAAGTACCTAGGACGTGATATTATTGTAAAGGCAGATAGATTTTTCAGTTTTTCCATTATGCTATCAATTTTTCTCAAATATCGAATGCGTTAGGAAGCGCAAAACCCTAGAAGTAAGAAAGACCACAAAATCCCAGGAGTTCTGTACAAAAACTCAAGGAGTTTGCAAAAAACCTCAGGAGCTAGAATCAAGAGTTATACTGTGTACTCGTACACCAAAAACCTAGAACTTGGGAAATACCATAAAACCCCAGGATTGGACTTGTGGATAACATTCCAGGAGTGGAAGAAAAACCAGCCGAAGAAGAACATATCCAAAGACAAGAAAGGTTATTTTTCATTGTCATTCATTTTTATAGTATTTATCCTACCTCTATAAATTAAGTATTAATTAGTTTTTCACACAAATTATAATAAAAAGGTGTAACTTTTGAATCAAAGAGAATTTTTTTGATAGATATATCAGTTAACGTTAACTTTTGTTCCATTATTTGTACCTACTAGAGATAAATCATGTTGAAAATGTAACGAGAATTTTCCATTTTTGTTAGCCGGAGCATATTTTTCAATTATATACCTAAGTGTAATTATCTTGTAATTTAATTGGCACCTTTGCCATAGTGCCCTTTTCATCATCACCTCTTTTCATTGTTACACTTCTATAATTAAATCGCCTTCAATGGTAAGCCTTGCATCGTGTTGACGTACAGTATATTTATTCTGTTGCAAGAGGTTCTGAAGGACAGGATATTTAATTAAAGAATCATTGTTTTTCGAAATTGTCGTCATTCACAGAGTCTCCTACCATCCAATCCTCAATATCACCATATGAAATCTGTTGTTTCAGAGAAGCTAAGGTTCATTAGTATAGAACGCCGATCTAGGGACTTAACCCAACCTGACCTTGCGTAACCTATTATGTCTATTAAAAGAATAACATCTCCTGATCTTTGGTTCATGTGAAGAATACCGATAGTCTCATGATCACCTGAATTGGTAAAGAACCGTGAATAAAATCATGAATATCATTTACCTGCTGCTGTTTTTGAAAATGTACTCTACTTCTGTCAGAACCTCTTTCCATTTCGTGCCGTCTCAACGAATCAGCATCCGAAGTGGCATGTTCTGGTGACCATGCTTCTCTTCTGCCAAACCATTCTGCTACTTGAACAGATTTGCTTTCGTGGCCTTGTCCAGGACTGGCAGCTATTATTCTGATTGCTTCAACAGATCTTATCTTACGTCGTTTATTCAGTGATGCGTAGCTTAAATAAGAAATAAACGATTTAATCAATGCGTTATGAATATTATTAGATGATTTTATGAAAAAATCAGTTTGTAGGTTCGCATATGATAATTTAATAATAAAGATTTTATGTTATTCATCAAGAATATCTGCTTTCAACTATTTCAAATGAGTAACTGCAACTTGAATGATTTGCGGGGACGCAACTGTTGAACTCTGATACATTTTTGAATGAAAAATAATAATGCTGATACCTCATTTCAGTAATGAGATAAAGTCGATTATGGACTCACCAAGGACATCGGTCCCAGAAACAGCAACAGAGGAGGATGAATGCTAGTAGAAGCAGGAGGAAAATCAATAGCAATAACAACCATAATAAATCACCTCCGCCTGCTTCCTTGATTTCAGCCTTTTCATGTTTTACTCTATATTCGCGATCTAAAGTTTTCTGAATCTTCTGGACGTCAATGAAGCTTCCTTTGGAGTAATTAACTGTAGCTACAACGACACTCCTAGAAATTGATAATTGTAATAGTATAATTCAACAAGTTATGGGTATAATGAAGAAAATAAAAGGGTTAGGTACTAATTCTTACAGTATCAGTCCCTCTAAGTGCGAATTATTTTATTTTGTTGATGAAAGTGATAGATCTCAAATAAAAGGTACATCAATTCATCAATATAGCCAAAAATCCTGCCAAAACTTGCAAGACCTGAAAATCATATCATGTCTTCAAAAACTAAGTTAACTTATTTCGTATTTTGTCTCGCAGCTTGCTGTAATTGATTGGTAGAAATAGTCACGTAACGATTGACAAGTTATATGAGGCTACCTCGGAATACAGCAACAGTTAGTTATCGGCACGCTGTGAAAGATAATATTAGAATAGGGCGTGATTCATGGCCTTGACGAGATGCGAAGATTCCGGACATCCCACAGAAAACGTAAAATACTCACAATCCACAAAACATATTACCACCTATATATATAAGCTCTTATTACTGCCTGCATACGTCGGTTCATACTGTCAATTAGGTAACGAATAGCATTTTGAGCAATATTTTGCCATTCCTCCAGAGTTGCTGAACTAAGCTCATTTATCGTAGCCGAAGCTACTTTGCGATCTCTGACTTACCTACCAAGCATGTCCCACACATCCTCTATGGTGTTGGGATCAGGCGTACATGATGGACAGTTCATTTTGTTAATACCTACATACTTCCGCGAGGTATTGTGTGACACAAACTGTTGTATGTGGCCGAGCATTATCCCGCATCAGGATGAATCGCCGATAAATGCATTGAAAAGTACAAGGTACTAGGTTAATATCTCCTCAATATATTCATTATTACGTCCATCTTCAACAAGATCAACAGCTTTTGCGCAATTTTCCGCACTTAAGGCCATGGTTGGAAATCTTTTAGGTCTCTCACCGCCAAACTGACACTAGGGCAATAACAAGAAAAGCCACCTCTTCAATCAACAATTAGGTTCCTCAATGTAAACCGTTGATGACAGGTTCATTTGGTTCTTAAAAATGAACTAGTGCACTTAAAGGCATGAACCAAAAAACAAAATGTTGGAAAGGAATGGTCTTTAACAAAAATTGATCAGAAATTATTCCACAGGATGTCTTAAAATTGGGGATTAATAACATACTTTTTGTTTTCGTAAATGACTTGTCATTCTCTTCCCTGCTTTCTGAATACTAAACTTGAGAATTTTTTTAATTCAGAGATTTTTATGAAGTTTTGCGGGCATAACCATAAAAGTTCAATAATAATAGGCATAATAGTCATTTATATATTTGTTTTTGTTCTGAATTATACGTGAGTTATATTGTCTCACTATTTCAAGTTTGCAATGAAAATTCAAAAGCTGGAAATTGCACTGTATGTGTAATACAAACTTGGAGAATACACATATAAAATTTTATAACTTGATACAAGTACCAACTGTTCACATACGTTCAATGTACATGTGATTCGAGTGTACTTCACAGAAAGACAATAGTGAAATGATAGGCTCAGTGTCAAAAAGACTATCGAAAGAATAGCTTGTGAGCTGCAGATCACTAAGGTCTTATTTTTAGCATGAAATGCGAATCTAACAGCTTGAATTATATTTTAAAAAATCACGCTTATAGCAAACCAAATTAAAAACTGGAAAATAATTGTTTTTACTAAAAAAAAAAAATTTCGCGAATTGCATTGTGTTTGAGGAAAAAAGTTGAAACCAACGAAGCAACGCACCTCAACAACAACTCAATCCACATACCAAATTTCAATCCTCTATCGTAAAAATCAATTCTCGAAGTGCATCGTGTACTGATAGCGAAACAGATCGAGATACAATTTGAACGGAATGGTCACCCGAAGTTATCTTCAGACAACATAAACTCAATGTATGTATCAAACTCTAAATCAATCTGCAGAAGCTGCGGAGTTCGGCAATTTTTTAGAAATCACGTAAAAATAAGAAATATCTTCGTAAAGATGGCGGCGGTTTATAATTTAACCAGAACTTGATAGGTGCATTCGTTCTTCAATGAAAACAGTCCCAGGTAGCAAACCAGATATGAAAAATGTTTCGAATATCGTGGTCTAGGAGGTATAAAACGGATAAAAAATCTACTCCCGAACCTGACTAATTTCCTTCGATACACTGCAATATTATGTATTTTATGGAAAAATACGACCAAAAAATCGAAAACCAACAACAATAGATAACGAAATGTAAGAAACTTCGTTCCTGGCGGGGGTCCCCAGACTTCACAGGTTTTTTTTTTCGAAATCAATTTCTACTCACCTTTCGGTGTCGCTATCCCTACTTATATCTGTTGCATCCGGTTCGTGGCCACTGTGAGGCCTAACTTCATTTATAGTGACCATATTACCCGTTATAGTTCGTAAAATTTTGGCTATAGCATCTGCATCCGGATTTTTTCCAGGAACTATAAAGGTCATCTTTCTTGAATTAGTTTCCGGAGGATAAATTCTTATCTCGCATACCCCCGAAAGTCTTGGAACTCCACCATCCCAAGCTCTTGCAGAAACTATAACCATTTCAGATTGACTCCAAGTACTAGTTAGCTGAAATTAAAATTAGTGTTACTTCTTTAGTGAAAATATTTCCAACAGTCCTGATTACAAATTAATGTGGTATGCATTCCAATGAAACAATCTTGAATAATATTCATTGTTTTTTTGCAGGATATTTAAGAGTTTTGATAGATAGAATGAACAATTTTGTCTAAAGAACAAACTGTGTAAAAAAATTATCTTTTCATCGAAAATATGCCGGTTTTAAATTTGATATTGGAACAAAAAGTACTTTTTTTTTATAGAAGTACATAATATCATATATCCCACATTCCAACTGAAGAGCTTATTTGCCTATTAAAAATGGATATTGTGTCCCTATACCAGGACACCAAAATAGTGAGTAATAAAAACATGAAAAATCTCTATAACTCAAGTATATTAGATATTTGTTTCGACCACATAATACTTCATCAATTCAGTAGGAGAAAACATAAATAATATAATAAAGTTTAAAATTTAATATATATATATATATATATATATATATATATATATATATATATATATATATATATATATATATTCCATATTAAAATACACTACATTAATGAATTGTTGACACGAGTTGTATAAAAAAAAAGACGATGTCTTCAACCTATATGTTCTGATGACTAATACTCGTTCCAACATGTGGATACATAATATGAATATACATTGACCATTCCATTCATTTCAATTAATCAGTTTCCCCATCAGTTTTCCACCAAAGAGTTTAGTATGGATCAATAATTCTAAATTATGCATAAATCTTTCATACAAACGATGGCTAAGTGGATTATCCATCATGAAATGTGACAGAAATATTGAATCGAAATCAATGAAGGCCCAAATATCAAATTAAATTCAATATTTTGAAAAGTGTAATGAATCCTATAGTTGTCTTAAAAATTGTAGAATTCTAATTTCTAAATACAATTTGAAGTCTAAAATAATGAAAACAGACAAGAGATGTAATGGGGCACCCAACTATATATGTTATGTTTCAAATACCTAGCATAATAAAATAAATTCAGAACGTTCTCAATCGAAAGGGAAATCAGAATTTTTTATGTAATAATACCCAGGCATTCCTGGAAAATCTCCTTATTTTTCTTACATCATTTAGAACTAACCTCCGACATTCATCTACAATTTGTTGTCTTAAAACTCTAAGACTTTCCAAAACAACTGATTTCAGATGTCCCCAAAGAAAACAGACCATTGAATTCTAATCAGGAGACAAAGCTAGCTTAGATGAAACAACTCAAAATTACAACATTTGAAAAATTCCTACCTTTTTCTGAAGAATTTGATTTGATTTTTTTAGAGAATTAAGGATCAATATCGAATGTGTTTCATACTATGTATCACATGGTTTGTAGTTCCATTTGAAACTCAATAATATAATCGTAAAAAGATTATATAAAATGGCGAAGTCGCCAGGGTACACATTTTTTCAGAAAATGTATTTGTAAATATATGATATATAAATTTTAGCTTCTTATACTACTTCTCTATATTAACTGTAACTTTGCCAAATTTCACTCTTGTTACGAGCAATCTATATATAAATACGTAGAAAAAAACTTTGTAATTCTTTTGGAGCCTTGGTAAGACCTATTCAACATGTATGTGTGAGCATTCCGTTCAAGTTATACACTATACTTTTTCTACGACTATATCAAATAATAGCGAAATTATTTCAGTCATCTGATTTTCTCTTACGGAATGCTCTAAGTTTTGAATATTTTCCAATGTCTACAGATCTATTAATATTCAGCATGGTCCTTAACATAGAATATTGCGCGCATAAGGCCGGCCGCACATTTCCTACAATCGGTTCCGATTGTCTGAAACGATTGTCTGATCAGGGCATCTAACGCTCAAATTTCTATACTTTCATACGATCCTATCGCACACCTACGATCCGACATCGTATCGGACGTTCGACTCGGATGCACGATCAGTGCGTCCTACCAATCGGACCGATAAAAAGTCTGATCCGACTACCGGAAGGCAAGCCGTGCATTGTTTTTGCATAGTCTACCGCAAACATACGATTATTTCTGTCAGTTTTTGACAGGGAGTATAGAAAAAGGAATTGTCAAACCATGTGCGATACTGAAAATTTGATTACCACGGTCGAAAAATATCCCTGCTTGTGACATTCAAATAAAATCGGACGTTTCTTGTCGGCAGTGTGCGCTAGTGGTCCGATTTGAAATCGTTTCAGACAATCGGATCCGATTGTAGTAAATGTGCGGCCGCCCTAAAGCTGAGAATTTCAGTTTTTGACATAATTCATTGAAATATGCAAGTAATACTGTTCCTGAATTTGACACGGTAGCCTTTTCCCTTTGCCAATATTTCGGTCAAATTAGACCAAAAGGAGTGAAGTTACAAAAATTCGTACTAAGCTGAAAACTGGCAGGATTATTCAAAGCAACATTATAAATGATATCTAAAAAGTTCTCATCGGTCCAAAACCTTGACAAAAATTTACTCGGGGTCACAAAAACGGGGTTTTCGCGATTTTCAGCAAAACGGTATGTTTATCATGAAATTAGTTCAGACAAAAATTGTAGATCAGATAATTATCTATAATAAATATTGAGATACTTTTTTTCTAAGAGTCGCTGTTTTTGAGATATAACGATTCAATATAAGTTGAAATAGTTTTGAAAAAACGCGCCAAGTACACTACCTCAAAGATGGCATGCATATTATGACGATTACAACTCTTTTACTTTTTGAATCGTTGTATTTCAAAAACGATGGCTCTTAAAAAAAAAGTACCTGTTGTGAAATTTTTTATAGATAATTATCTTATCTACAATTTTTGTCTGAACTAATTCTATGATAAAATTCACCTTTTTGATGAAAATCGCGAAAAACCCGTTTTTGTTTCCTTCGACCTCGAGTAAATTTTTTTCCAGGTGTCGGATCGATGAGGACTTTCTAATAGATTTCATTCATAATGGTGTTTTGAAAAATCCTACCAATTTTCAGCTGGGTGCTAATTGACCGAACTACAATATGTGAATTTGAAGGCTTTCACATATTTTTCTTTTAATATTTCTGGAATTAAATTGAGATATATTAGCATTTAAAACTCTGAAGTTGATACCTTATTCAACAAAAGGGCGGCAAATATAAAACAGGAAGTAATTTGAATCAATGATTCAAATTAAAAACCGACATGCTTGTGTAAATTTTTTAAAACGTCATTTTAAACCAAATATTAAGGTAGACTGTTTTATCCGAAACAGCCTGTATAGTGTAACGTTAAGTCAAGTGATTATTTTTGTAATAGATATTAATCAGCTGTTGAAGAGGCCTCGGTAGGCCAGCGGTAAGGTGCACCGCTTGTAAACCGAGGATGTGGGTTCGAGTCCCACCTTGCTCTTGGGTGTTGTGCATGTCCTGAATTTAGTGGTTCTAATTATGAGATTAATTTCTGGGTAATATACATTGTTTACAAGCCCATTGGCCGTTCGGAACCGGCGTTAAACTGTAGGTCCCTCTAGATAAAAAAAAATCAGCTGTTAAATAAGATATTTTCCTGTAATACAGAGAGAAACATTGTACCCACCCCTAATTCTCCAGTTAATTCATTCAACACCAAACTATTTATCCGATTTATAATCTCGTAGTGGATTTCATTATTTGGCGAACTTATGTCACCATCATTTGCTTTGATGAATGCATTAGTTGTGAACCCAGTTCTGTCCGTGTTTATTATAAACTCATATACATCCTTTTCAAAAATTGGACTCTGATCATTTATATCCACAAGAAGAATTTTCACTTTGGCGTAGGATTTTCTGCCAGCTCCGTTTTCATCCGTGGCTTCCACCATGAATTCAAAAGTAGGCGTAGTCTCGGCATCCAGGGTGTTAGATTTACCCACAGTAATAATTCCAGTTTCAGGGTCAAGTTTAAAGTTGGTAGCTCCTGGACCTGTTAATGCAGTATATCTTATCTTATTTCCTGGTTCAGAGTCGATATCTGTTGCTTCTACTCTGAGAATAGATCTTCCTGAAAAAAGAGTTTAATTCTTCATGTAAATGTATACTCTAATTTATTTTTATTTAACAAATTCATTTACTGTTTTGAATGTATTTCACAAAATTTGTCTATATACGTTCTAGTAATTTTCGTTTATGATTATTTTAGTCGTATTTTCTCCGGAACGTTCCCCCAGTTCCCCCCCTCTGGATCCGCGTCTGAAGTATATATATATATATATATATATATATATATATATATATATATATATATATATATATAATATATATATATATATATATATATATATATATATATATATATATATATATATATATATATATATATATATATATATATATATATATATATATATATATATATATATATATATATATATATATATATATATATATATATATATATATATATATATATATATATATACTTATACTATGGTCCGGTAAAGATTCCTTTCCGAAATACAGGGTGTTAAAGTTTTGAAGAAGAAATTAATTTTTTCCGTCGTATTGAAAGTTGTACTGTAGCAAGAGGAGGACACTTTCAACATTTAATTTAACTTATTAAGTACTAGTTTTAATTATTTCACTTCGTTATTAATTATTGGTAGTACATTAATCAACATTCGATTATAGCCATATGACCATATAGAGAAATGTTTCTGATTTTTTCACGCCAAAACCATGCGTCCCACGAAAGAAAATTCACAGATTAAATTTTCTCTAAATAAAATAGGGATTCCAAAAAAAATTTATTTTAAGAAAAAGCAGTGGCGTACCATTTTTTCTCAAAAAATATTTAGTCCGAATCCAATACGGACAACACTGGTGGAAATAAAAAAAATATTTTCACACTAAATAATCCTCTTTAATGCATAAAAGCCGTACACTAAATTTCATAAAAATATTCAAAGTTGTATGAAATTGACAATAAAAAATAAATTTTTTCCTTCAAATTTTAACAACCTGTATTTCGGAAAAGAATCGTTTTCGAACCATAGTTTATATGGCAAACTACGATTATTTTTTCATGTACCTAGATGCATTATATATACGCTCTATATATATATATATATATATATATATATATATATATATATATATATATATATATATATATATATATATATATATATATATATATATATATATATATATATATATATATATATATATATATATATATATATATATATATATATATATATATATATATATATATATATATATATATATATATATATATATATATATATATATATATATATATATATACCCTTGCCCAAAGTTTGAAAAGCTAACATTTTGACTGAATTTGCCAAAACTTTCATATTTTTGTTCTGACTCAAAAAAAACATCAGATATATACCTGAATTCAACCCCTGATAGGTGGCGATATATATACATATATATATATATATATATATATATATATATATATATATATATATATATATATATATATATATATATATGTATATATATATATATCGCCACCTATCAGGGGTTGAATTGAGGTATATATCTGATGTTTTTTTTGAGTCAGAACAAAAATATAAAAGTTTTGGCATTTTCAGTCAAAATGTTAGCTTCTCAAACTTTGGGCAAGGGTGTGGCGGGAAAGTGCATGGTCAGAAAATTTTCAAACCATTGGCAAAAAGAAAAATAATTATAAACCACATATCCTAAGCCCATCCTCCTAGGGCTATTTGGAGCGCGCGTAGAGCTGAAAAAACTTGTTTTTGAATAATTTTTGCTGCCCTAAACCACCCCAAATTGCAAGTTGATCTTCAGGAAGTGCTATTTGAAGGTATATATATTTTTTTCAGTCGTTGCTGGTTTTCACGTAAAGATAGTTCGTGTTTCGTGTTTTGTACTGCACACAGCTTCAGTTAAGGGGCGAAATTTGGTACGCGGATACGTACCTTTTGATCAAATTCTTTTTCCCAGTTATTGAATCTCAAACTTTGACATTATCGATAGACAATGTAGTGACCCATATTTTTATGTAAAGAAGTAACCAGGGAAATTAAGGGAAGTTCAACTTACCTGCTTCAGCATTCTCCGGAACTGACCCTTCGAAATCATCTCTAACAAATTCCGGTGAATTATCATTAACGTCATTCAAGATGACGATCAATTTCGCTCTGGCAGTAAAGTTACCTGGTCCAATTTCTCTTGCAATTATGTCACACGTCACTGTTTTTCTTGCTTCGTAGTCCAGCATTTTTGTATCGTGAACAGTAATCTGAAACAGTACCTTAAATTAGCCTCATTTTCTAGAAAACCCTTGAGTTTATACGATGTAATTTAATGGAAATTAATTGATAATACTTTAATTAAATAAACTCTTCAGTTGAAGATTTTCTCACATGTACGCCCAACTAAACGATTTCCTACGTTGACAAATAAATAGGTATATATATATATATATATATATATATATATATATATATATATATATATATATATATAAATATATATATATATATATATACTAGCTGACCCGGCAAACGGGCAAACGGGCAAACGTTGTTCTGCCATATAAATTATTTTTATCTATTCATCTATCTGCCGATGTATATCTACCTATCTAACTATATATCTATCTATCTAGATAGTTGTCTATCTTTCTATCTATCTATCTATCTATCTATCTATCTATCTATCTATCTATCTATCTATCATTATATCTATCTATCTATCTGTCTGTCTATCTATCTGCATATCTATCTATCAATTTATCTGACCGGGCAAACGTTCTGCCATATAAATTAATTTGATCTATCTATCTTTCTATATATTCATCTATCTGCCGATGTATATCTATGTTGACCTACCTATCTATCTATCTATCTATCTATCTATCTATCTATCTATCTATCTATCTATCTATCTATCTATCTATCTATCTATCTATCTATCTATCTATCTATCTATCTATCTATCTATCTATCTATCTATCTATCTATCTATCTATCTATCTATCTATCTATCTATCTATCTATCTATCTATCTATCTATCTATCTATCTATCTATCTATCTATCTATCTATCTATCTATCTATCTATCTATCTATCTATCTATCTATCTATATCTATCTATCTATCTATCTATCTATCTATCTATCTATCTATCTATCTATCTATCTATCTATCTATCTATCTATCTATCTATCTATCTATCTATCTATCTATCTATCTATCTATCTATCTATCTATCTATCTATCTATCTATCTATCTATCTATCTATCTATCTATCTATCTATCTATCTATCTATCTATCTATCTATCTATCTATCTATCTATCTATCTATCTATCTATCTATCTATCTATCTATCTATCTAGTTATCTATCTTTCTATCTATCTATCTATCTAACTATCTATCTATCAATCTATCTGACCCGGCCAAAATGTTAATCATTGGGGGTATGAAAAATATAATACGACCTTTTCTCAAACCGACTATTGTTATTTTCGATTGCCATCTTGCAGCCCTATTGCGGATCTGTGGATAAAATTTAAAAAAATGAAAAGATGCAAAAATGGGGGTTGATCGTAGAAGGGTAAACAGTTGAGAGTCATATGAATTTTGCTATTCTAAGTCATGACAAAGTAAAAATGACATAGATTAGAAATAATTTTATATGGTGGTTGAGTATTCTCAAATTTTCTAATTTACCGCGCAATTTTATCAATTTTTTCTTTCATACGAACCTTCTTCTGACAATAAAAAACACAACAAAAAAAGAATTAGTGAAATCGGTCCAGCCGTTCAAGCGTGATGGCAGGACCAAGGGAAATAAGTATTCATTTTTATATATAAAGATATATATATATATATATATATATATATATATATATATATATATATATATATATATATATATATATATATATATATATATGTGTGTGTGTGTTTTGTAGTGAGTATATATTCTTTTACATTTCATAATACAAAAAAATTATTTATATATAACAAATTAAGATTTTATCCCTGTCACTTGCATAACTATATTCTACTCACCTGAAATTCAGCCTGTCCCTCAACAACACTCGGAGTGATATCAAAAGTCCCATTATTGTTTATCAATTCTAAAGTCACCACATCTCCTGGTTGAGTCCTCACATTCGCTTGAGGTAGTTTAAGAATCGTTCCTGTAGGGGAGTTCTCATCCAAGAGTGCATTGTATTCTGTAGATCCAAATGTTGGGGAGCCTGCAGTCACTCCAGGAGGTATAAGGGCCAAACGAACAGTACTTGATTGTGCGGGAGACTCCTAGAATAATGAGTAAATTTTCCAGAATTTCAATATCCTTGTTTTCGTAAATGAAAATTTCTTTGAAATTTTTAAATTATCGTCTTTATCGTGAAACCATGTTGTGAACAAAAGTGAAAAAATGTTGTGAAAAAATTGGCTAACTGACAGAGCCGTTCTGTGTTCTTTTCTAAAATATGTATTTAGCCTAGAATTCAATTTCTATTGACGAAATTAGTCGGCAACTGCACTAAACAAAGCAATTTTTTCTTTCCCCTAAAAAAATTCAAATCCAAACAGAAGCGGAATATGTTGAATCAATAATGTAGTCTTTATAAAAGTTTTTTGCAGACAATAACTGATCGAAATCCATTATTTTCCTCTTCTTTCATAACAATTTCAAATCTGCAATATAAGATCTCGATATATATATATATATATATATATATATATATATATATATATATATATATATATATATATATATATATATATATATATATTTATATATATATTTATATATATATATATTTATATATATATATATATATTTATATTTATTTATTTATCTATATTTATATATATATATATATATATATATATATATATATATATATATATATATATATATATATATATATGTATATATTTGGTAGATGTTTTTCGACATTATAAATAGAAAATTTAATAGTGTTTTGTGGTAAGATGGTAATAATGGATTTTGAATAAAATTATACAAACGATAAATCGGAAACTTCCATTCTAAATTGACAATTAAATAATAAAATGAAATAGTAATGAACAAATACAGATACTTAATATACAGGCGATAAATAAAAAAAATTCTTAAATTGCTTCAGAAGATCTGATTTGATAATATCTGTGAAAGAAATAGAACACAGGAACCGGAAACCTTTATCTTATATTCGAATGGAGGTAAGCGGATAATTGCAGGTTAATTGCGGATAATTGCAGGTCGTATATCAGTCTTTCCGCTCTTTTTTAAATTGAGTTATGTGGTGCTAGGAGTGCAGATATCCAAGCATGAGAGCAGTATTCAAATAGATACTGGACGAATCTGAGCATGAAATAGATAACTAAGCTTCTGTGCTGCCGAATTGGTAATGGTGGATACATGTTAATGACAAGTTACATTGGAGTTAACGCTAAAGATGAAGTTTATTGGCAGGCTTTATCATTTGATTTTCCAATACTAAATGAGGATCAATGTGAGAAGTTTTCCTTGAGAACCTGGTTGCCTGAGCCTTGATTGCATAAAAATTAACTAAACTGTCAGATCCTAAGTTCGACGAGATCTTAATGTCGCTATTTATACGTACCTCGGGAGTTTCTCTGACTTCTTCGGCCACAACAGTGAGCAGAATTGGCTGATTGGAATGGCTGAGCGAAATGATTTCAGAAAGAGGACGGGTCAATCGAAGTTCACCTGTGAAAACAAATTACCGAAATATTATATAAGCATTAGAATAAATCGATAAGTTTTCAGGTGCCCACTTAAGAATTCCTATATTTATATTAATCATTTGTCCAGTTGTAGGAATAATTTATAGAAATTACTGTTATTACTTGTCAGATTTACGAAAATACATCTTATTCCAAGAATATCAGGTAGGTATTGAAAACGTGGAAATATTAATCGATACTGCACAACTCATAACTCATAATTTTCACTTGTGTATATATCTACTTAAAAACAATGTTTCAAATCTCAGAACTTAAATTGTACTGTATTTTTAGTTATACTTCTTCTATCTATTGAAGACACATTAAAATATATTTGAAAACAAGTCTGTTTGATTCGGAAAATAAAATATAAATAATCACTATAACGTAGTGCGAAAAAAGCAAAACTTTTTTTTACACTGCAAGAAATTAATATACTTCTAAGCACATGAATAGCTATTTAGTGCTTTGATTGAAACAGTCAGTGATTAGAGTATTAGAATTTCAAACCTCAGCTACAACAATTCGTAAAATTTTTGTCTGGGTAGCAATATTCTGCGAATAGTTTTCTTTAAATACAATGTTCTTATATAAAACAAATCTTGAAGAAAATTATCAGTATCGCAGATACTTGCGTTTCTTTCAACGTTCAGGCAAGTTCTTTAGATCCAGAAACTGTCATTTTGTTACCATGACGGAATATCCATCAATGGATCATTATAATTTCATGAATATACAGAATTAATAATCAATGAATTTATTATTTATGTGATAGTGGGTCAAGTGCAAATCTAGTAACACAATTCTAGGAAGTCGATGTGTGTGTGATGCGTTCCTGGGTAAACAATAAACGTGCTATTTCCAACACATCATATAGATAATAGGATAGACTAACATCACGTATGTTCACTAATAGGTAATTCAATAATTTACCTAAGCAGACTGTGAATGTAGGCACGGGAAACACGCTCTTCCATCACTTTCGTTTAATTCGGTTTAATATGCGTACTTGAAATTCAAACTGCTATTTATATAAATCATTCGGAAACGACGCTTTATTGATTCTGTGATTTTTTAATTGTACTCGAAAATACATCCCAGTGGACATATCATTTATTCACCGGCAAATCTATGGAAAACATCACTTAAATTAATTGAAATATTTCTGTAGAAAATTAAACATCGCACAGAAATAGGATCTTCAATGAGCTCTAAGGGAGGCGACCCAAAGGGGTACCTCAAGGCTCGGTAATAAAACCACAACTAAATCACATATACGTAGATCTCAAAACGGCGGGACTGTCGGCTCTATATTTCATGTTTGAAGTATAGAGCCTGCATTATTCTATGAGGGTACAGATATAGAAATCCTGCAACAAACTTTTGAGGCTGACCTGAAAAGGGTTCAGGACTGATTGAGATCTAACAGACTCATCATGACTGTAGACAAGACTATTACACTATTATTTCAACAGAAAAATAAAGAAACAAACCAGTAAGCAACTGAATGTATACAAGACAGTTGCACCTCTATTTAAACAAAAAAAAATAAAAAAACAAACGCATTCAAAATCAGATTGAATAGTATGAAGATTGAACAAAAGCGTGTACATACATAACAAGATCTTTTCTCATTACACAATAGTACGAATTTTTCCGTACGCCTAAATATTGTTATAAATTACATGAGATAAAACCCAGGAGTTAATAATGAATGGATTTATTGTATGTCATTTTTACTGAATCCGGATAAATAAATAATTGAAGAGCAGCAAACTAAACGATAAAACATTAGTAGAGTAGGTAGAACTCAAGTTTATGAATAATTGATGAATATTCTATAACGAAAGATGAATGAGTGGAAATAATAAATTAACTGAAAACATTTAGTTGTTATTTCATTTTGGTTATGCTAGAATATCAGTTATTGATTGCTAAACTCCAATGTGTATTATGTATATTTCTTTTGTCATCACTTCCTCAAATCAGTTTAAGATCTGTTTCTCGAAGTTGTATTACCATAATTATTTAGCGCGCAATAAATGGCCGTAGTATTGCTTTAAACAGAATGGATGTATGTATTAATAAATCGGTCGTTTTCATACGTAAGCAGTACTACAACAACTATGTTCTACAGAAATCGCGCAATTTTTTTCCGCTACCAACAATGCTAGTCTATGTATGTTTTCACATGACTCGCCAAATATTGCCCTAACTTGACTTGTTTCCGCAAACTTTTACGACGCAATAGCGGTCTGGAAGAGCAATATTAAATTGTACAAATTTTATTAGGTCTCAAGTTCGACTACTCGAAATATCAAAATTAGTAATGTGTTAGTCTTTTGTACATCCGGTTTCCAGATTTTATGTTATTATTTCATTGTATCGTAGATTTTACAATGTCCTATTAGATCCTGAATACGGATACAACTATTATAAAGGATAATACCCAAAAAGGATCAATAATTATTATGAGGGGCATATTCGATCCTTTTTTGAGAGGCCCCAAGGTAAGTGACCTCCCCCAAAATTAACTAAAACAAGAAAAATACATTTTCGCTGCGCTGAATATTTGATAAGATATGATGAAATAATGGTGCCAGAAGCACCATTATTTCAGAACATTCTGTATATAAGGATATACGTATATAATTAGGTATATATATATATATATATATATATATATATATATATATATATATATATATATATATATATATATATATATATATATAATATATATATATATATATGTATATATATACCGTAGAACGGGGCTATTGTAGACTTATTTTTCATTATTTTTTAATATTTCAGAAAGAGTAATCAGAAATAATCTATTTTTGATATGCTTTTTGGATAGGTTTAATATACGACCAAATATATTATCTATGATAAATAGGTCCCCATTCTTACAGGATTCTGAAGAAAAATTGTTTTACGCCCGTCTAAAATAGCCTCGTGGGTCGGGGATATTTTAGAAATCATTAAGAATAACGCATAAATTATAGTTTACCTCGTATATGGGGTTAAATTGGAAAACATACATTTTTTAAAATCGAGAATAATAAAAGGTATATAGCATTGATAATTTAAAAGAATGGGGTGATTTTTGAAGACTAGGGTTATTTTTGGAATGATTATAAAAACGCCATCCAGAATAGACCCGATCTTCAAAAAGGACCATAACAAATATTGAGGTAGCATAATGTTTATAACTTTTTTGCACGATGATACTAACATCAACACCATTTTTTATATAAAACTTCACTGCTATAACTCTCACCCACGACGCACTAGCACTGAAAGTTTGACAGGCTCAAATATTGGTTGATTTTCCGCCTCACTTTCAATGTCTAACAGACCATTACCACGCTTACGAATACTGAAATCATCAAAAGTCTGAATGAGTAAGGTTATGTACTATACTATCACAGTGTAATTTACGCGGAATTGTGTTTTACCTACACAGGATTGCCAGATGAAGTTACAGGTTATGAATTCTAAAATATCCCCGCATTTCCAACTAATCTGCTGTGACTCGAAAAAGCAGTATTCAAATTATTATTTTTAAAGAATTGAATGATCTTTGAAGAGGGGATGTGCGTATAAGGGATGCTCACAAACTTTTGTACATTTTTGTTATTGCAGTATGGTCCATATAATTTCAAATTGATAAAATGTTTCTCTTTTTTTGAAATTAAACTGTTTATTATTTTTAGTGGAAAGTCATTGTTAATACCTATCGCGCGAATCACGTCAATTTCTACCATAAGTCTTGTTTTGATAAAGGAACCGAAAAAGCCCTGTGAATCATTGAGTTAAGAGCCGCGAAGTCGATGGCTAATTGGACTGAAAGAATTATAACTTATTATGGCGTCTGAGAAAGTAGGTTTCCTGAATATTCTATATGAAATTTATCCTGTTGTTTCGATATTGTTAGTCGAGAAAATTTAAACGAATTATTTTGTTCTGTTCTACTGTGAACTTGATCTTATCATGTATTGAATTTAGATATGTTAGGTATAATTTAATATGGTCGGTCTGTCCCATTGAATCCAACCAAGATATCATCCACATAGCGGTACCAAAAAATAATATGTTTTTAGATAGATCTGATTCTAATATTGTGGTTCCATGTTTGGTCCATGAATATGTTCCAATTTTAGCCCCGTTCTACGGTATATATATATATATATATATATATATATATATATATATTATATATATATATATATATATATGTATATATATATATATATAAATTCGATGGACGATGAATCAACTCTGGTGGGTAGTTCATATTTATATTAAAAAAATTAAATAATAAGAAAACAACTTGTCTAAAAACCACCAAAATCGAAAATAACTTTTTATTCGACTAGTTTCGCCGGTTACAGCATTATCAAGACTGAGTACATAATTGCAAAGACATCGCTTGCAAAATATATAAGTATTTCGGTTCGGTACCTGGGGGTGGTAAAATGTAATCGATGGGTCCAAGTTATCAGAGATTTAACAGTGGGGAGTGGTTTAAGTCTAACTGGTCATTAAGAAGAATGTAATTATGGGATTTTTGGATCTTGTTTATTTCCATGGCTTCCAGGAAGTTCATTATCATACCTTTATCACAGTAATGAAGGAATTTTTGGTTTGAAAGAGGATGAGATGTTTATGTTTTTTTTTGACTCTAGATGTTCCCTAAATGCTGATTGTCCGTTTTTTAGATGTTCTTTTAGCCTGGTTTCAAAAACATTCTCCCGGTCTGACGCTATATATGTTGAATTACATTCTTCAACAGTCCATTCTATAAATTCCTGTTCTCTTCATTGGATCGACTTTTGACATTTTGTTATTAAAAATCATTCTATCTAATCTGCTGTGACTCGAAAAAAGCAGTATTTCAAATTATTATTTTTAAAGAATTGAATGATCTTTGAAGAGGGGGATGTGCGTATAAGGGATGCTCAACAAACTTTTGTATATTTTTGTTATTGCAGTATGGTCCATATAATTTCAAATTGATAAAATGTTTCTCTTTTTTTGAAATTAAACTATTTATTATTTTTAGTGGAAAATCATTGTTAATACCTATCGCGCGAATCACGTCAATTTCTACCATAAGGTCTTGTTTTGATAAAGGAACCGAAAAAGCCCTGTGAATCATTGAGTTAAGAGCCGCGAGTCGATGGCTAATTGGACTGAAAGAATTATAACTTATGATGGCGTCTGAGAAAGTAGGTTTCCTGAATATTCTATATGAAATAATAATTCGTTAAATTTTCTCGACCTAACAATATCGAAACAACAGGATAAATTTTCATATAGAATATTCAGGAAACCTACTTTCTCAGACGCCATCATAAGTTATAATTCTTTCAGTCCAATTAGCCATCGACTCGCGGCTCTTAACTCAATGATTCACAGGGCTTTTTCGGTTCCTTTATCAAAACAAGACCTTATGGTAGAAATTGACGTGATTCGCGCGATAGTATTAACAATGATTTTCCACTAAAAATAATAAATAGTTTAATTTCAAAAAAAGAGAAACATTTTATCAATTTGAAATTATATTGGACCATACTGCAATAACAAAAATGTACAAAAGTTTGTGAGCATCCTTATACGCACATCCCCTCTTCAAAGATCATTCAATTCTTTAAAAATAATAATTTCAATACTGCTTTTTCGAGTCACAGCAGATTAGATAGAATGATTTTTAATAACAAAATGTCAAAAGTCGATCCAATGAAGAGAACAGGAATTTATAGAATGGACTGTGAAGAATGTAATTCAACATATATAGGTCAGACCGGGAGATGTTTTGAAACAGGCTAAAAGAACATCTAAAAAACGGACAATCAGCATTTAGGTAACATCTAGAGTCAAAAAAACATAACATCTCATCCTCTTTCAAACCAAAAATTCTTCATTACTGTGATAAAGGTTATGATAATGAAACTTCCTGGAAGCCATGGAAAATAAACAAGATCCAAAAATCCCATAATTACATTCTTCCTTAATGAAACCAGTTAGACTTAAACCACTCCCCACTGTTAAATCTCTGATAACTTGGACCCATCGATTACATTTTACCACCCAGGTACGAACCGAAATACTTATATATTTTCAAGCGATGTCTTTGCAATTATGTACTCAGTCTTGATAATGCTGTAACGGGCGAAACTAGTCGAATAAAAAGTTATTTCATTTTGTGGTTTTTAAGACAAGTTGTTTTCTTATTATTTAATTTTTTTAATATATATATATATATATATATATATAGTAATAGTAATTTAATGCAACATCAAACGTTACATGTCACCTGTCAGATAAAACAAAACAAAGATACTGTCCTACAAAAATTCGGACAAATTATATATTGTGCGTTGTAGCAGAAAATCTTCGAGTTTTCTCTTGAAAGAGCTGTCTTATACCGCTGTGATATGAGATGGTAGCATGTTATAGATTTTTGGACCCCAATAGTCCACTCCTTGCTGCGACTTTTTCAACATATGATATGGAATTCTCAGTTGTTCAAGGTTTCTTGTGTTGTATCCATGTGTGATATCATTCGTTGTAAACTTCTCCAGGTTCTTCC
>JARQZK010003665.1:0-47500 GCA_030704885.1 Cynegetis impunctata
TATATATATATATATATATATATGGAAACAAAGCGGTGCTTCTCAGCGCCAACAAAACTTTCGAAAAAATCGGATTGAACCCCGGAATCTTTCTCAGATTCATATATATATATATATATATATATATATTATAATATATATATATTATATATATATTATATATATATATATATATATATATATATATATATATATAAATATATATATATATATATATATATTATGTATATATATATATATATATATATATATATATATATATATATATATATATATATATATACATATAATGTATATATATATATATATATATATATATATAAATATATATATATATATATATATATATATATGTGTGTGCAAGATAGAGACTTGCACCGTTTTAATGAAAATCGCGTTTTAATACTTCGAAGAGAAACTTGTATGTCTTTAGGGGATAGGACAGATCATTTAGAACATACCAAAACTGCTATCTCTGCAATACAAATAAGGTCTTGAGTGACGTCATGCGCACGACGAACGGAAAATGAAACACGGGAGTATCCGGACCTGGATATAAATATAGATATAGATTTATATATATATATATATATATATATATATATATATATATATCTATATCTATATTTATATATATATATATATATATATATATATATATATATATATATATCGTATATATATATATATATATATATATATATATATATATATATATATATATATATATATATTGAAACTCACTTCTGCTTAGAACGCCGTTCCTTTCCGAAGCTTGGAGCAATTTTGAAGCAATAGGATGGGATTAGGGATGAGGATTCCGCTGATCTTTATGCCTTCCCTGACATTCTCGTAAAACTCACTACTCTCTATTGTAATTGAATTAATAGCCCCATATCAATTTGTCAACATTGAATGAAATATATTCTGTGATTAATTAATCGATTGCACTCAATAGATTGATCTTCTGCAACATTCTGGGTAATTAAAAATTCAGCTTTTATTTCTTCGTATTTAAATCTTATAATTATTATTCCCTGTATTTTCGTGCAGTACTCTGAAAACTAAGTGAATAATTTCAAGTTTTCTGGCGTAAACTTTTTTCAAATTAAGTCTGTTTCAATGAAGTTTTTGCTTCTTTATGGATATTCAAATGTTATTTGGAAACATCTCAATTGTATGGGTGAAGTTTCTCAGATGAAAAAGCTATTTGAATTGAAATTCCGGAAAAAATAACAATTAATCTGAAAAAAACTAATGTGTATACATTAGTTCTTTCTCATTTAAAATTCAATTTCAAACAATTCAGATTGTGGGTTATAATGTAGAGAAGAAAAATATTATTTTCTACTGAGAATATTATTCACAGAAATGTCATTTGAGATTGCCTCTGAGTATTTTAATTTTCCATGAACCATAAAGCAAAATAGATTGTAGGTACATTAACCTGAAATGTAAAGTCTATAATTTTGTGTAAGTCATGAATTCCCATATTATATATCTTCATGTAGCTTCGCAAGATCATGCGTAGAGGGAGGGTCAATTGTCGCAGGGCTCAGGCACTTGAGAAGGTCTCCGGCCGGAACTCGTAATTGACGTACATTGTTCAATAACATCTAGATGTTATTTTTTTCTGTTCTTAATACAAACAGAAAAATGCTCACCTTTTTTTCAAGACTTTTCAAATTTGGTATATTTTGTGTGATGTGATTATCAAAAAACTATCATTTAAGTAGAATTGAAAATATGTCTAATTTTCACTTGTTCGCTTTGTCTGAAAATATTTCTTCAGTTAATTCTTAGTAATTTAAAATATAGCATTGTTAATTCCGTGTTCAGTTGTAATAAAGATGTTTGAATTTCTTACTGGATTTAATTTTTATTATTCACTGTTAAGTATATATATTTACCACATCTTAGATTATGTATTCAAATTACAAGCCTTATGAAATTTTTTTTCAAGGATAAGTTCCCCATTTGAAAATATAAATAAGTATATTTGTCGGTTGGTGGGTTAAGTCTAATTAGGTTCTAGAGAATATTTGACTGAAAAAACTAAATTTGCACAATTCGTTCAGTTATTTCAAGCCTCGTTACTGCATTTATCCAATAAGTAGTATGAACTGTGATATGTTCAATTTTATCAATTTTCAGAATAAACTGAATGAAAAAGTAGTTTTTAATGAATTGTTGCAAACAATATCCGATTTTTTCACAATACGGGCATATGAAATATTACAGAAATAGTCTTTAAATTTCTAGGACTAGGGATCTAAAGTTTAATGCCGGTTCCGAACGGTTAATTGGCTTGTAAAGTATGTATGTACATTACTCAATAAAATTTGAAAATCATAATAAAAATAAATTTGCATTCGCCTCTTATATATTTGAGTATTTCACTTATACACACAACAATATAATTGTACTAGAGCCCGTAAAAGCTCTGCACTATTTAGCGGCTACACATTTATATAAAAAGCAAAAATGTATTTCCGATAAATTACGAATGAGAAATATTCAGTTTACCGTGTAAAATAAATAACAACTGGCTGATCAGTCACCTATGGAGAATTACAAACCCATAATATTGTAGTGTGAAAATCCATTTTCTCCGAATAAACTTCAAGTAATACGTTCTATCTGTACGATGATAGTGTGAAAATTGTACGAAGCGAATAAGGTTACAGAAGAATAGTCACGTATTACGATATGAGAAAACCTATTGCACCTACATAATATTTATTGAAAATGAAATTAAAAACATATAAATTGTTGGACGTTTCGGAGGTCATACCTCCTTCTTTAGCAACAAGAAAATTAAGTATCTTGTCTGCAATAAAAACAAATAAATAATACACAAATTTGCACAAATAATGGCCTAAACACCTTCGATATCTTTACATTTAACACAATTACAATAACACTTATTTAAAACATGCAGCAATTTCAATACTTGTCCTTCTTTTCGGTCGTCTGTCAATGTCTAGTTCTTATATTAATGTCATGTCATGTTGACGTCGTTCTTTCTCTTTGGTATCCGGATTTGTTAATATTGGTAGTAGTCTGAGAGCCAGCGTTCCGCAGACTTACGGTATAGTAGCAAAGTCCGGCAATGAATTATTCGCAGGTTTGGCTGCATTTTCTATGATATTCTTGGGTAAATTCATCTTCATTTCCATTATTTCTATAAGACTACACAAAGAAAGCAGCAATGACATTCACTAAATTTGATGACAAAAATAATCACAAACTTCAAAATATCAACAAATGACATGCCTACTATGAGAAGGAAAATGGATAGGACCAATGAAACGATTTTTAAATCGCTTTTTCATCATAATATAATAATTTTTTCGTGAAAAATAAAATCTTGTATGCACCGCGTGCGTTACTAGATCCCTCGGGCCAGAGGCCCTCGGGCCGAATGTTTCCCTCCGGGCGTAAGGATTTATATAACGCACTTGGTACATAAATAACTAATGTGTCTGCCTGGATGTCAGAAACGACCTATCTGTCTGGTTTTTTTGAATATGTGTATTCAGCTTTGCTGAAATAACGCAAAGTTGTCAAAATTTTTGCAGCTTTGAAATTCTATAAATTATAGTCGGAACCGAAAGAAGTTTCTGCCATTAAGTTTTTGATGTCTTTCGAATTCTGGACATGACCAAAGGAACCCTTGATGGGAATAGTGAATCCCCACTTCACCTACGGCAGGTGAAATAGTATACCTAGCATTAATAAGGACTTTGCTACTTTACCGTAAGTCTGCGGAACGCTGGCTTTCAGTCTAAAGATATGTGTGACTTAACTGTTTTACGTCTTGTCTGTTTTTTTTTTAACTCGAGGGACCTACAGTTTAACGCCGGTTCCGAACGGCCAATGGGCTTGTAAACTATGTACATTACCCAACAATTTTTAATCATATATAACCACTAAATGCTGGACATACACAAACACCCAAGAGCGAGGTGGGACTCGAACCCACAATCCTCGGTTTACAAACGGTATAAGGCGGTTCACCTTACCGCTGGTCTACCGAGGCCACAATCTTATCTGTTATTAACGGTATTTTCCAAGTTCCATTGTATGTGTAACATTTCCCAAAATTTCCTCTGTTTTTGCTTGGGTTCCATCTTCGAAATTTTAGTTTGTTCGTAGTCAAAAATGTATGTTTTGTTGCCGTCTGATGTTTGTTCAGCGCCGTTGTCGCGTTGTGTATCTTTGTGCATTCAGTCTGTCGTGTAGTCGTTGTGATGTTTGTCCTATGTACTCTTTGTCATAGTTTTTGAATGGAATGCTATATACAATACCAGATTTTTTCAATTTCGGGGTCGCTGTTTCTAACCTGTTGTACGTTTTCCGTTGTACAAGTAATTATTCCATCTGGAATCAAAATGTCAAAATTCCCTGAAATCAAACTAGTTAACCTTCCATGATCACAAGAAGTAACCACTATTCAAAAATAATTCATGGTGTATTTGTTGTTGTTGGCTCTGAAACAACCTCGATAAAAATAGGAGATTTAACTAATCTACTTTATTTCAATCAATTTTGATGCATTAATATTTGGTATTGATTACTATTTTTGCTATACTTTGTGTTGATATAACTACATAACTGCATATTTGAGAGGAAGAAATTGAATAAATATATAATTCCTGTTGCTCTGTGTACTGTTTTGGAAAAGTGAGGAAACGTTAACGTTAAGTTTTAATCAATAAAAGACATTTTTCATCTTCAAACGCCTGTTATTGCTGAAAAGCTCTGACGAGTTTCGCTGGAAGCTTCAGTGAGTTGCAAAATTTAATACATTTTTCAGGTATACTGCAGAAGTTTGGAAATTTGTTCATATTAGTGGACGTATATACATTATGTATTGAAAGAGGAGTATAATATTTGCATTCACTTGATTCCTCAGAGTAGGTATAAAGGATTTTCTCACTTTAAGATCTTTAATTCTTTCAAAATTTTAAATTTTGATATTTTGCTACAGTTATGCAAACTGCAGAATTGTGAATGTAATTATTTTCAATAATATTATCTTTATCAATTTGTCTATATATTTCCATTTTCTTCAGATTTTATAGAGGAACGCTCTGAATAAAGTCATTTCAAAGTTTCATATATGAGTTTTTAAACTGTTGATTTGTCTAATCTGTCAGTTGTTAGTCGTATATATATATATATATATATATATATATATATATATATATATATATATATATATATATATATATATATATATATATATATATATATATATATATATATATATATATATATATATATATATATATATATATATATATATATATATATATATATATATATATATATATATATATATATATATATATATATATATATATATATATGTATATATATATATATATATATATATATATATATATATATTTTATTTTTTCCGGAGCATATTGGCTCCTCCAGCAGTTTGCATCAGACAAAATAAACAACAATTTGGTAAACGAAAATTTTTCAATCAGTCAAAATTTTCGTATTTTCATACTTTGGCCAAGGAAGTGGCGAATTGGTGCATAACCGGAAATTTTCAATTTGGTAACAGACGATGTGGAAAGCAATTACGAAGAACATATCCGAAATTTAGCATTCTAGAATTGTTTGGAGGGCATGAGGAGCTAAAATACCTTGTTTATATATATATATATATATATATATATATATATATATATATATATATATATATATATATATATATATATATATATATATATAATTATTATAGTGGCTCCGCAGCTCAGTGGTCAGTGCGTTAGGCTGCTGAACAGAAGGTCGGCGGATCAAATCCCGGCCGAACCAACGAATTAATGCGGAGCCACCTCTCGGAAGGCAATGGAAAACCACCGAGTAATATTCTGCTTTCTATAGCCTCTCTGTAAAGACGTTCGGAACCGTCGTAAAACTGTAAGTCCCTGCTCTTAGTGTATCACAGTATCACGCACAACACAATACGAATAGATGTAGAGAGGTCGCCTGCACCCGAAAACGGGTAAGGCAGTTTAAGAAGAAGAATATAATTATTATAATGTTTAAAATAAAAAGATTTTGGCAGGAATGAAAACAATGTGTTTCCTGATGTAATATTTTTCTTTGACAAAATATTTTTGAGGGAAGCAATTCATAATAAAAATTTTTTTTGAATAAGAAGAAAATTACTACTATGTTTTATACATTTGAGAAAAGTGATAGTTACATACTTCAAATGGAGAGTACCTAAATCAATATAATAATATACAAAACGTTCCACTCGAACACGCAAGATGCCTCAACACTCCAAAAGGATCAGCATAGAATGGGTGAAAATCTACATTTAGAATATGCACATAATATAAAGAAAGTATTTTTTGCATCCGTTTTAGCCCTCCTGGACCATGATTTTCGAAAGTTTTCGGATATCTGATATATATTGGCCTCTTCAGCGGCTAGCATGGACCCGAATGAGCTGAAATTTCGAATTTGGGATTATTTCTGAAGCAGAACGAGACTATCAAAACTTGGGTGAATGTCTCCAAGGGCTGCCATTTTTACGTAAAACTTTATTGTTTGTTGGTGGTTTGTTGAAAAATTGCCCAACTCCACAGATTATTCAGGTTGAGTAAAGCGTTGTAATTTGGTACGTGGATTGAGTTCATGTTAAAATACGATTTTTCGTGGGTTTCAATAATTATTTTACTCACAATCGATCGGTAATCGATGATTTTCTAACCTTCAAAACAGTCGGGAAGCGCTTCATTACATACTTCATACTTTCCCGGCTAACAAATCTCACTTTCCCGGCTAGCAAATGTCACTTTACCGGCTAGCTTGTGTCACTTTACCCACTAGTATGGAAATAAATCAGAATTAACTCGATATTCATTTAATATAAAAAGAAAAAAAATATTTGGAATTATAAATATTAATAATTACAGTCGAATTATGATTACTATTGACCGTTAAAGCAGGACCTTGTTGCTTAAAGTTATGAGTTTCAGAATTCGATGATGATGCCGACGTTCTAGGATTTTCTTTTAGAAGTTCATCAAACCTGCAAGCTCCAGAAATGCCAATAATCAAAGCAACCTGAAAGAAATTTGTACTTTAACATTTTTAATACGCACTAAAGAAATTAAAATGTTACCTTTTGAGGGAGATATTCTATTGGAGCATCGTTTAGAAATTTATCGATGTTTGCTTTGGAAAGAACACTTGACTTTTTAGCTTTGCATCCCACATTTTGCCTTTTCAAGTATGCCCGTAATTTTGCATAATTACTGATTGCCTATATTTGATAGTGTTCGTAGCATCGAGTACCTTGACCATAATGTACTGGCTTTATTCTGATTAGGTACTCAATTCACCGAAATAGGCAAGGAGCACAGTCTCCGTATTCACATACCTTCCTCTGCTTTTCACAGGAATAAGGCCTTCGGATGTTAGTTTTGCAGCTACTCGAAGTTCTAGTAGTATGGATTCAAATTCGCAGTCGGATATTTTTCGTTAATATTGTCAAAAATTAAATTGTGAATTATGACCCAACTGTCAGATCGAATCTATGGTTAAATCAACTAACTTTTATGTTGCCTAATTAATACAAGTAATAATAATTATTATCAGAACTTGATTATTAATGTGATAGATTGTGAGTAAAAAAGTATACAAACCTCGGGGAAAATCATTCCAGCCTCACGTCTGCAGCACACCTCGGTGCTGCGCACCTCGGTATGCTACCTTGCCGTTCGGCTGTAATAGATTACTTCCCCGCTCGGTATGTAATATACTATTCCTTAACCGAGCTGCACTTCGAGGAGACTATTCCGTTCGAATCCCATCTCGACCCGATTCACTCAGTACGCGATGTACTTCACGAGTTTTCTTGAATGAATGAAAATTTATTTTTGTCGAATCGCATTTAGACGCGATGCATTTCGCGCGAAAAATACGACATTAGTACAGAGCTGTGCTGCTGAAGCATTTTTTGTATATTCATGTACACACGTGACACATGTAAATTAATATACAGAAAAACGCTATATATATATATATATATATATATATATATATATATATATATATATATATATATATAATAAATTCGATGGACGATGAATCAACTCTGTGGTAGTTCATATTCATATTAAAAAATTAAATAATAAGAAAACAACTTGTCTAAAAACCACAAAATGAAAATAACTTTTTTTATTCGACTAGTTTCGCCTGTTACAGCATTATCAAGACTGAATACATAATTGCAAATACATCGCTTGAAATATAAGTATTTCGGTTCGGTACCTGGGGTGGTAAAAATGTAATCGATGGGTCCAAGTTATCAGAGATTTAACAATGGGGAGTGGTTTAAGTCTAACTGGTCATTGAGAAGAATGTAATTATGGGATTTTTGGATCTTGTTTATTTCCATGGCTTCCAGGAAGTTCATTATCATACCTTTATCACAGTAATGAAGAATATTTGGTTTGAAAGAGGATGAGAATGTTATGTTTTTTTGACTCAAGATGTTCCCTAAATGCTGATTGTCCGTTTTTTAGATGTTCTTTTAGCCTGGTTTTCAAAAACATCTCCCGGTCTGACCTATATATGTTGAATTACATTCTCACAGTCCATTCTATAAATTCCTGTTCTCTTCATTGGATCGACTTTTGACATGTTGTTATTAAAAATCATTCTATCCAATCTGCTGTGACTCGAAAAAAGCAGTATTCAAATTATTATTTTTGAAGAATTGAATGATCTTCGAAGAGGGGATGTGCGTATAAGGGATGCTCACAAACTTTTGTACATTTTTGTTATTGCAGTATGGTCCATATAATTTCAAATTGATAAAATGTTTCTCTTTTTTCGAAATTAAACTATTTATTATTTTTAATGGAAAATCATTGTTAATACCTATCGCGCGAATCACGTCAAGTTCTACCATAAGGTCTTGTTTTGATAAAGGAACCGAAAAAGCCCTATGAATCATTGAGTTAAGAGCCGCGAGTCGATGGCTAATTGGACTGAAAGAATTATAACTTATGATGGCGTCTGAGAAAGTAGGTTTCCTGAATATTCTATATGAAAATTTATCCTGTTGTTTCGATATTGTTAGGTCGAGAAAATTTAACGAATTATTTTGTTCTGTTTCTACTGTGAACTTGATCTTATCATGTATTGAATTTAGACCTAACATATCTAAATTCAATACATGATAAGATCAAGTTCACAGTAGAAACAGAACAAAATAATTCGTTAAATTTTCTCGACCTAACAATATCGAAACAACAGGATAAATTTTCATATAGAATATTCAGGAAACCTACTTTCTCAGACGCCATCATAAGTTATAATTCTTTCAGTCCAATTAGCCATCGACTCGCGGCTCTTAACTCAATGATTCATAGGGCTTTTTCGGTTCCTTTATCAAAACAAGACCTTATGGTAGAACTTGACGTGATTCGCGCGATAGGTATTAACAATGATTTTCCATTAAAAATAATAAATAGTTTAATTTCGAAAAAAGAGAAACATTTTATCAATTTGAAATTATATGGACCATACTGCAATAACAAAAAATGTACAAAAGTTCGTGAGCATCCCTTATACACACACCAACTCTGCGAAGATCATTCAATTCTTCAAAAATAATAATTTGAATACTGCTTTTTCGAGTCACAGCAGATTGGATAGAATGATTTTTAATAACAACATGTCAAAAGTCGATCCAATGAAGAGAACAGGAATTTATAGAATGGACTGTGAAGAATGTAATTCAACATATATAGTTCAGATCGGGACATGTTTTGAAACCAGGCTAAAAGAACATCTAAAAAAACGGACAATCAGCATTTAGGGAACATCTTGAGTCAAAAAAAACATAACATCTCATCCTCTTTCAAACCAAAAATTCTTCATTACTGTGATAAAGGTATGATAATGAACTTCCTGGAAGCCATGGAAATAAACAAGATCCAAAAATCCCATAATTACATTCTTCTCATGACCAGTTAGACTTAAACCACTCCCCACTGTTAAATCTCTGATAACTTGGACCCATCGATTACATTTTACCACCCCCAGGTACCGAACCGAAATACTTATATTTTTCAAGCGATGTATTTGCAATTATGTATTCAGTCTTGATAATGCTGTAACAGGCGAAACTAGTCGAATAAAAAAAGTTATTTTCATTTTGTGGTTTTTAGACAAGTGTGTTTTCTTATTATTTAATTTTTATATATATATATATATATATATATATATATATACAGGACCGTAGCCAGCACAGCTTTCTAGAGGGGGCTTGTTTTTTACAAAGTACTGAAATAAATACACGTGAAAAAAAAGATAGGAATATACATCTTCTTCTGTCTTTCTACCTAAAAAAAAGAAAACTCTATATAAATGAAACAAATAGCTTATAAATACACAACCAAGTTAACATTCTCTCTCTTGCTTCCTCACTTGTTTGCGCTTAATCATTTTTAGTTGTTTCTATTTCCACTTACGTAAAATATAATATCCTGAGTTTGAAAATGAATTAACGGCTAATAATATTTTATCTAATGAGGTTTGAAGAAATTAAAGGAAAATGTGTGAATTCTATTGGAGTACATTTATCTGAATTAATCAAACGCATGCCCTCGCATTTGAATATTTTTCGGCATATAAGTTTTAGTCCTGCTATAATTTTAAATCCAGTTCTAAGACCAAAATACTCTCAATAGAATATCTGATACAGACATACAATATGAAAACTTGTTAAATGTCGATTGGAAAGAGATGTTTGGTAAATCAGTCCCTGATAACTCTATTATTTTTTGGGGGCAGGTTATAGATTTAAAAAATGCAGCCTAGTAATTGATGTATCAGATATAAACATTTTTGGTTTGTAATAATTCTAGTATCTTTTCTAGAGGGGGCTTAAATAATTCCAGCCCCCTCTGGCGCCCCCTAGGCTACGTCCCTGTATATATATATATATATATATATATATATATATATATATATATATATATATATATATATATATATATATATATATTTATATATATATATATATATATATATATATATATATATATATATATATATATATATATATATATATATATATATATATATATATATATATATATATATATATATATATATATTTATATTATTTATTTATATATTTATATATATATTATTATATTTAATATATATATATATATATAAATATATATATATATATATATATATATATATATATATATATATATATATATATATATATATATATATATATATATATATATATGCTTGTAATTTTTGTTATCATAAAAGACGAAATCACAAGACGCAAAATCACTTTTATCTCTACTTAACACCTCACTGTGAAACAACAACGTCTCAAATGTTATAACTAATACCTATTTTAATTTAATTGAAGAAAGATAATTGACCAGTGTTGTAATAATGGATTCAATAAAAAATCATTCCACATTTGGAATTAATCTGTTGGAATTAAAACATTGAATTTGTCCGGTATATTCCTCAGAACTCCGCCTAAAAACGTAAGGAAGTTCGTAGAAATCTGTCAGCGTTATGTCGGTCATTGCCGAACTACAGCAGTGATTTATGTAGTGCTCAGCCTTCCGGAACAGCTCCAGTTTGTCTCAATTTATCGGCCAACAAACAGCCGGAGCTAATCAGGTGTTTGTTCGTTACCTTTGCATTGACCTCCGCGCCACTTTCGCGGACATTTGACGGGGGAACCCGCGACTCCCTCCTAATAACAGGCTGACTAAAACGTATTGACATTGAAAGGAATTTGTGGGTAGTCAATGAAATCCTGCCTCCGCACAAATGCTCCAGTTAATGACTGAACGACACAATAATATGTCCATTGCAACGCCGCCCGCCGGTAGTTCACAATTTGCCGACGGTAATTTGGGATAACGAAATCGTTAAATCGTTCTGGTTCGTTTTGAGCACTCGCACGTTTAGTCCCTGAAGTCTTTTCTGTGTGTTTTTCTGTTGCGCGTTTCTGGTGTGTGCCGTTCTCGTTTGTTTTGCGTATCGAACATATTGTGCACGTGTTAGGTTATAATTATCATTCAGAGTGCTGGAATAAAGCTAATTTGAAAATTGCATGTGCGAATTAAGTAAGTTAATATATTATGGAATCTTTGTCATATCGATCGTTAGAACTAGAGGGATTTTATAATAAAAATTTATCCAAACATTAGTACCTACCTACAAGCACAGATTTCTCATTACTTTTTTTTCATATTTTACTACTTCCAATTTCCAATAGTTATTTATGTAACAAGTGCGGAAAATACTGTTTTTTTTAACGATTAGAATTTGTAGCATACAATATTCTCTCGGCAATGAAACATCAAATTATTTAAGTACAAATAAATACATAAGTGTTTGATAATATTTATTTGTAAAACAAAATTACGAAAGTTGCAATTCTTGTTCATATAAATATTTATATTGCCATTCGAACGATTGCTAATATTAAAGGCATTCAATTTATTTTAAATAGTTGGTATTATTCAAATGACTGTTCTTGAAATCAGAGCATGAAGGTAAAGTAATCGGTTCATGTTGATTGTTTTCTTTATGAGAATATATTTGAATGGTCTTGGCAATTTTAACTTGTTTGTAAGTTTATTATCGATACATCTCCACAGGGTCTCTTCAAATTCGGGATATTTCACATCATCAATGAAAGCAATGCCTTTCTGATCATTAGGATAGGGTAGCTTTGAAAAGTTTGCTATCCATATTCATAGATTTCCAAAACTATGGACACCAACAGGCTGTATCGAATAGTCCCTTTTTTTGTAATTCGCAATTCGTGAAGAAGAATATGTATTGCCTATAATATTTGGTTTTCCAAATTTTCATGCCAATTACAGAAAATGCTCTCTCGATGCTGCTCTTCATTATTAATTGCAATACATGCAACCGAGAACCTGGCAAATTCTCAAAAAGCAAAATCTCAACTATTTAAATATCAATTTGAGTAATCCGTGTTATTGTTATGTTTACAAAAACAACGATGATATTCTTCCCGGCCTAGTGCAATTCTTCAAAGAAAAGGCATCTGGAAATTGACTGAGTACTTTACATTGAGTTATTTTGACGATGAAACGAACTAAAAGGATGCTGACACAATGATATAAAAAAATTGTTGTAGGTTCGAAGGTTTCTTCATCACTTATTAGATGATTCGTTTTGAAGTATTATCGAACATATGATGCTATAGGTACTTATGGCATTTCCGTTATGTTTCATCATTTTAAATAGTCCTAGAACACCTCATTCTATACTTTATATCGCACGGAACAATATTCCCATTCAATTTTCAATGATTTATTTATGTCGAAAACATGGAAGAATAATTTGAATATATTTTTTTCTACACCCCATCAATGATTAATATTGAATATTCAACGAACAAATGGATACAAGCCATATGGTGAATATATTGGTTGAAACAACTTGAGGAAGTTATATAACTATAATAATTATAAGAATTGGTAAAATGTTTTATAAAATTAACAGTAATTTTTCACTATCTACTGGTTTATGTTAACTGAATACATTTGTTGACATAAATCACATATTGCAAAGATCAAATATAACTTCAAAAATATTAAAACCTGTAAAATATTTACCCAATAGTACCTATACTTTAGCGGAAGTCAAATGTGAGTTGTGGCTGGAGACGTTTTTAAAGCTACACAATTTATATCTATAAAGTATTGAAGAAAGTCCACCTAGATACCGGTATTCTGAGCAAAGAGATAAGCATAATGAACAGAGATAACATAGAGTAATGCTCGGAGTAATGTAAATTATAAATATAGGTAGCTAGTATTTCTATTGTATTTTGTATGACAATGGATGTAATATACACTCCATCTATCTAGAGGATGAATCTATATAGAATGTAAATTCTCTTGATTCAATAAAGTGCTGTTCTTCTCAGTATCGTAAATTACATACTCCAGAGTGATTGTTAAATCTATTTTGTCCCTCCTGGTAGAACCAACCTATCAAAATTCGGGTAAATTTCTTCTCCAAAATTTGGGGAAGGTTGTGGCGGTGAGGTACAAAGCGATGAAAACTGATGTTAAAATTTATTTTGAACAATATATTCAATATAAATTTAGTCTTTCAGTACTTTTTGAAGGGTGTATCGAGCTCAAAAGGTTTTTGAACGATTTTTGCACCCCCAAACCCGTCCAAGTTGGGTGTTGAAAATTTGTACATGAATTTGGAAGTTGAGGAAGTAAAATTTTTCTCTGCATGCCGCAATTTTTATGTAAAGATATCTATCTAGATTTAATGTATTTTTCGTGTGTCTTAATATTCTGCTGCCCCTCAAAACTGACTTAGGGAGGTAAGAAAGAACAAGAATGAGCAGAAAATAAGATCATAGTTACGAATTTTTCTAATAACAAATGTTGAAAGTGAATATTTATTTCTTAACCCAAAAAATACGTAAGTATATAATATAGTTGTTTTTCTACCTATTGATGAGAATTTTCAGTCTTTGTTAAGTAAATCAATTTAATGTCTATTCTTTTGATTTATTATAATTGAAAATGAAAAGGTGAAAATTCGTTCGTATTTCTGTACAAGAATGGAGAGAGAAAAGTTCTCAGTTTAACGGGTATTATATTCTTTTCCGAGATTCGAAAGAGAATACCTACCTATGTGAAATTACTCTTTTTAACAGTTTATTAAATTTTCTTCCGACAATTGAATGTAGGCAGAGATGTGAAATTGCCCAATTTTACAGTTATTGTATTCCTTTCCGAAAATTGAAAGAGAAGATGTAGAGATTCTCAATTTATCGTCTTTTATGTCCGTTTCCGAGATATGAAAAAGAAGATCTACAAACTGTCAATTTAACGTGTATTATATTCCCCCCGAGAATTGAAAGTGAAGATGTGAATACTTGACAGCGTCGATATTGGTAATCAACATTGATGTTGACCTATCCATTTCTTACATAAAATAAATTCTACTATTCAATTGATTTCTATCTCGATTTCCATCAAAGTTAAATATTCTCATCAAATATAATGATGAAGGAGTAACTTCCCAGATAAAATCAGCAGTACCTACATATTGAATGTATTTGATTTGCATATTGATATGACTATCCAAATAAAACTAAAACTCATACAAACACATTTTATTTTAATCTTCTATTTGCAATGAATTGCTGATAATGTTATTGATAAGTAGGTACCTACCTATATTGTATACAAGTCGAGTAAAGAGCCATTTAAGTAAACTGTACTGGCTTCAAATTTTTAATAAAATATAAATATTATATTTGTTAAATACGAAAAAATGTCTTCAATTCGATGGTGGGTAACATCCTCTGTTTTTTCATGTATCATATTCGGAATTTTTTGAACTTTTACACAGCAATATGACAAGTAGGACTACTTATACTTATTGCCCATTTGAGAATAGAATCTAATATACGAGTTGATATCCGGAAACCCATTATTGGGTTTATGTTCTAATCTGGGAAAAAGCAAAAGATTTTAATGCTTCTCCAACGCCCCGAGATGATTTCAACAAATGGCGGTTGATCGCTGCAATTTGTAGCACCTCTTGAGGTAGAGCGTTCTATATTGCGGTTCGGTTCATAAACGCCTTCTGGTAGAGCGACGTTCTAGCTGTTGAGATGTGCACAGCAAATTAGTGTATATTATCTACATAACTTGAGTAACGAGAGAATGATGCTCCTGGTGGAGTAATGAAAGCAAATGACGGGGAATCACTACTCTTTAATGAATTGAGTCAAGCAGATGGAAGGAGTTCTTTGGAGCAAAACTCCAAGCACGGAACCAGTGTTCAACTGCTGGACGAACCTGAGCTTCATAAATCAACAAAAGCTGCTTAGGTATAAACAGAAATTTAGCAGGAAACGATTACTAATATTTTGTACAGCTTGCTCAGCAATAGTGACAACATATTTGTGTCAGGTTCCATTGGAAGTAACCCCAATTCTCAGAAAATGAAATTCACTGGTTGGCTTGATAAATTGATTTCTCGAAACTATGAATGAAACAGGTATGTTTCACTTCAAGCCTGGTTGGTTGTGTCTTGGTTCATTCAAAGCAACCAAATTATCAGATCACTAGCTAGAAATGGTCCTAAGAGCGGTATTTACCAATTCAGCTTGTGCGACACGTTGACAGCCATTTGTAGAAGCACTGGCAAACCCTCTGTTGATGGTAGATAATTTTATAGTATCCAGAGATTCGTCAGCGATTCTCAAAATTTTGCGTATAGTCAAAAAGAGAAGAAAATTGATATGTATCAGAGTATATATCAGAAAAATCGTCGGTGACGAGATATATCCCTGAAGAACACCGACTATTACAATAACTAGGTCCGAGCAGGCTTTATCGACCGTAATATGTATTTGCTTTTCATGGATATAGCTTTTGATCAGATCGCATAGTTGTTCGGAAATGCCATAAGATTCAAGCTTGGATAGCAGTGCCGTGTGCCAAACTAGGTCGAAGATCTTCTTAGATATCTAAGGCAACTGCTAATGATTCTTCATGATTATAGACCTCGATAGCTAAGTATCAGTTATATTTCACACAATTATCACTGAATTAGAAGCGTTCATGTGTAGTTATTGTAGGTACCTCTCGACTTAACACTCTATATATATATATATATATATATATATATATATATATATATATATATATATATATATATATATAAATGAATTTTCTTAATTTTTCTTTTCATAAGAACCTTCTTCTGACGATAAAAAACACAAAAAAACAGAATTAGTGAAGTCGGTCCAGCCGTTCAAGCGTGATGGCGTGACCAAGGTAAATAGGGATTCATTTATATATATATAATATATATATATATATTATATATATATATATATATATATATATATATATATATATATATATATATATATATATATAATATATATATATATATATATATATATATATATATATATATATAAAACAGTTGAATGTTTGGACAAGGAAGAGGAAGTTACTAAATTTGAGATGTGTATGTGAGAATATAATATATTATTATTGTGAAAATAAGATATTATTGTGTAATTGTGCAAACCCTTATGATAGATGCGATGAAGATATATTTACGCTCATTAAGAAAATTGCGCGGGAAATTAGAAAATTTGAGAATACTTAACCACCATATAAAATTATTTCTTATATCTTTGGACAATATAAACTTTTTGAATGTAACTTTATGTCAATTACGTTCGACACAGAATTGACAGAATATATATATATATATATATATATATATATATATATATATATATATATATATATATATATATATATATATATATATATATATATATATCTAAATATTTTTTTTTTTTTTTTAAATATAAACATATTGTTTTTTTTTAAATTTTATATATATATATATATATATATATATATATATATATATATATATATATATATATATATATATATATATATATATATATATATATATATATATATATATATATATATATATATATATATATATATATATATATATATCTATATATATATTGCCGTTGAAGTAAACCCTTCTCCTCTCCTTAATCTGTTCAATGTACCTACTAATAACTCTAAATGAATTGCTTATTGTTATTAAATAACACCTATAGTATCTAAATATTTTTTATATTGTGAAACATAAGCCAAGTGTTTTATTTTAATGTTATACTTCAATCATATTATATATACCTTTATATATATATATATATATATATTTATATATATATATATATATATATATATATATATATATATATTTATATATATATATAATATTATATATATATATATATTATATATATATATATATATAATAGATATATATATATATATATATATATAAATATATATATATTATATATATATAATATATAATATATATATATATATATATATATATATATATATATATATATATATATATATATATATATATATATATATATATATATATATTGCCGTTGAAGTAAACCCTTCTCCTCTCCTCAATCTGTTCAATGTACCTACTAATAACTCTGAATGAATTGCTTATTGTTTTTTAGTTTCTCTAGGAACCCCTCTGTTAAATTCAATTTTCGCATAAATAGATTTTTTTGTAATACCATAGTTTAGTACGAGATGAAGTCAATGTTATGACGAAACGCGTTTACTCAATAGATTTTTATTCCAACCTGTGAAAAGTTATTTTTTTTTATTTCTTTATAAAGTTATGAATATGAACTTTCCCCAAGTAAATGCCAATTCAATTCATTTAGCAATTGTCGAATGACTTTCTTGAATCAAATGTGTGATGTTCTACATGAGTTAGTATTATGAAAATATGTTTTATTTTATAACTACTATATTTTAACTAAGGCGGACTGATTTTCTCTCTACGTGGAAAACTACAATTTCTCCTTGAATTCCTTCAATAGTATGGATCTGAATCGGTAATCATTCATATGTCTCTCCATTACACAATAACTTCAGCAAATCTCACGAATTTGAATAAGTTTTCATCTTCGCAAGCCTTGCAAAATATATCTGTTTTGCTCTTTTTGTTATGAAAACAAATAGAAATACATTTATCCACAAATACCAACTATTCGATCCCAAAGTTTTCCATGACCAAATTAAATGACTCACTTCGGATTTAATTATATTGACGAAAGTGTTGTTGAGAGCGGCGAAGCAAATCGTATTCACAAAAATTAATCCAAATTATGTCAACTGAAGTAAAATAGTTATGCGTGGCATAACACACTTATTACTTAATGTGAAAGATCCTACTGAAATTCCATTGACATCAATTACTCAATATCCAACAACAACGACTATATTTACGTATTCAGGTTCTTTGAATTCAAAATTAAATAATTATACCTACTTATCGAAAAGAACATCTCTATAGAGCTATTTTATGATTTTCATTCTCAGAATTTGAAATCTAAGATCATTAATTACCTACTTTGTGGTCTTTTCAATACTGTAGTTTTTCTTCACAATCGAATCTAGCAAACTGCAAGTTATCGAATTAATGCATGACTTGCAGAAATAAAAATCAACAATATATTTAACACGTGCATGAAAATTATGTTGTGAATAGTTATAAATATATAATTATATATATATATATATATATATATATATATATATATAAATATATATATATATAAATATATATATATATATATATATATAAATATATATATATATATATATATATATATATATATATATATATATATATATATATATATATATATATAACATTCCAGTACACGGGTGAGAAAAAATTGCGCTAGTAGACGGGTCGGGTCTCTCAGACACTAACTCAATATATTTTTTCTTATTGAAAATTTTTTTTCCTAGTTCCATTTATGTTTCATTTTGAAGTATTAATGAGTTTTCTTCAACTTAAATAATAAGAAAGCCAACTTTCTTATTTTTCAATATTTTTATAATTGAAATTAAACCTTATTCTTTTTTCAACATCAATATTAAGAAAAATACAAAACCGATAAAAAATGCCTGAACAAAAAATGTCGATGTTAGGATTTTTTGAACAAGAACTCATATAAACTTTATTAACTGAAATAAGACAAGTAATACAAAAACAGGAATAAAAAAGTTCATATAAAATATCTACCAGTTTTGCTCACAACATTCGAAACAAAAAGTTACTACAAGCTCTAAACATAAGAAATTATTACATTCTTCACAATAATATTTTGTTTCACGATCTTTACAATATTTCGTGTTCTAAAATTTCGATATCTACTTCGACATCGGTTTTAACTTCCTCGAACAATTTACCATGTCTATTTACTTCAACTTCATAAGGATCCATAGTTAAACAAAATATAATGAGTACTTGTCCAGAAAATTACAATAAAGACAACTAAAAAATAACTCGAATATTCCCCGAATACTTACACCAACGAACGGGTCGGGTCAAGAGGTTTCTCGTGATCTATCATGCCCTAAGTAATAAACTTGACTGAAAACAATACTAATCGTTAGGGAAGGAGCCTACCGGAAACTATAGCGGGGCTCCTCATCCAATTCAATGACATCAGAAAATCGCGCCAAAAAAACAAAACGCCGGGTCTGTATATATATATATATATATATATATATATATATATATATATATATATATAGTGGCGGATTTCTAAATAGGCTAGCAAGGCTGTAGCCCAAGGCTGGCCAACCTTTTTAACAGTCGGGCCAAATGGACAATTCAAAAATCACAGACGGGCCACTGACCACAATAAGCCTAATTTAAATTAAGGTATTGTGGAATGAAAAAAATGTAACATTCTGAAATACTTGTTTAATTTAATAAAGTTAAATTTCATGAGTTCAATTAAAATAATAACATATACCTACAGCATATTTTGGCAATTGAAGAAATGCATTTGACAAAAAATAAAATCAAACTGAAAAATTGGCACAATTAATCTGATTTCTGAACTTGTTCTTATTTCAATAATTTTCCTATATTAGGCATCAAATCAAATGTTGACAGTAACAACAAATCAGAAAAAATATGTTGCTCAGTTAGGGACGTGCTGTATTTATTTTTTATATAATTCGGATTTAAAAATTTTTGTTCACAAACATATGTTGAACCGAAACTACTTAGAAATTGAAAGGCCAGGTGCGTTATTGCAGGAAAATTTTCTTTAGGTACCAATTTCCAAAAATCTACAAATTCTTTTGAAAAAGTTTCTGACTTTGACGATATTTTTTCTGAAAAAAGGTTTTTTAGTGCAGAATGATTTTGCAGATTAGTGAGTTCCAACTGAATATTAGCAGGATAACTGATTATTTCAGTCAAACTGATCGTAAAAGGATTCACAAACATTTGTGAATTTGTTCACACACAATTTGTTCAAACAACATTAATAAGCATCTAATTTTATATTCGTACTTAGTACAATGGATCGTGTCGATATTGAGCTTCTCTTTCAAATATATGAGTGTAGGAAAGTAGTCAATATTTTCATTGGCTTAAATAATTGAAAACAGATTTAATTCCGCTTTGAATTCGCTTAACAAAGTAAAAATAATTGAAGCAAGGTTGGAAGTGAACAATTTTTGCCTTGTAATTTGAGATTTAAAATATTGAGGTAATTAATAATGTCAACAATAAATGCAAGATCACTCAACTAGGACTCTTCTTTCAGTAAATCAGAGTCCAAAGGAAAAGCTCTTTTTCCCTCTAAAAATTCCAACACCTACTCCCTCAAGTCGAAGAAATTTTTCAACATGATTCCCTGAAAACCATCTCACAGCGCAGTACAGTTGTAACTCTACATATTCGCTGATATCTTCCTCAATTAAAAACCTGAATTGACGTATGTCGAGAGCTTTTGCACATATGTAATTTATGCAGCGTACTACCGGCTCCATAATATCACACAACTGCATGTCCTTTTTAAACTTGCACACGCGGGCGGCGGGCCATTCAAAATACGTCCGTGGGCCACTTCGTGGCCCGCGGGCCTGGGGTTGGGCAGCCTTGCTGTAGCCTAAGGGCCCTACGGCGGCCAATTTTCGTAGGCGGCAAATTTTTGTGAGCGGAAAATTGCGGCGGTGAGAGCCGCTGAAATTAATCAAATTCGCAAAATTTCTATATACTCGGAACATAGCGGCGGCTTGCTTTACAGTTTTTTGATTAAATAATATACTACGTGTGCAATTTAAATTTAAAAGTTTAGTGTGAAAGTGTGATATTATTTATAACTATAATTTTTTACAATTGTCGATCGATTATTCTCAGAACTAAACGGTCGAGGATGTACGTACGACAGTGCTCGAAATTTTCTACGCCTTTTTAAATTTCGCGAACTTTCTGATCGGTAAATAAAATATGAAGCATTTAAATTACGTGAAGTTTAGTCACAAGATATTTCAGATGGTCTAGTTTAAAATATTTACCACATGAAAAAGTATTTGGCATTAGATGATAAAAGCATATATCAACAATATATGCAATTGGATTCGGGATCAAAATCTGCTTGATATTTTATATTGATATTATTTTAAGAACATACAAATCACTTGCTGTCAGCAATTTTTCATCGTAACGTTTGTTCTTATGTTTAAAACGAATAAAAACATATTTACCCAAACAAATAGACGATGTCACATAGCAGATTTGAAAAAATATAATGTAAGCTGAAGAAAAAATGAATTTTTATTCAAGTTAAATATTTATGGAATATGTTATATTATTTAAGTTTTACATTTGATTGAAGATTTTATTGCATATTATTTGATTTCAATAAACGTTTGTATCATTTTCGTATATTGTATTTTATCAATTATTTTTGCGTGATTAATTAATACTTATTCCTCATGTAAGTTCTAAGTCATATAATAATAAATATGGATCACGTTTCGGCTGGAATTTCAGCCTTTTTCAAATCTGTCATTCTTAATACCTTTGAGCAGGGATCCCCAACTTTTTCCCACCTAAGAGCACATTCTAGCTAGACCTGTGTCGATCGATCATTGGTCGAGACCCGGGTCGATCATGACCCATTCGTATGGTGATCGGGTTAAAAAGATTCGATCATTTCGATCATCTGGGTCGCAGGTCGCAGTTCCTTTGCAACGAATGACGAATGCGGAACCGGTGAACCGGGTAGAATATATATTAATAAGATAACCTAAATGAGTGAAAAACAACAATAAAAATGTTAAAAAGGAAATCACTAATAATTTTTAATATCAAAAATAATGATGTACTCCAAATTATGATTAAGAAATAAAATTTGAAAGGCTCTTTTCGGTTTTGAAGAGCTTCTTTTATTGTAGATAGACGCTTCATTAATGTATATAAATGTGGATAGAGGAGACGACGATAATATCAACTAAGTTCACTTAAACACGCAAGCAAAACCTGAATATAAAATCACGTGTCGCGGGTCATACCTATATATGTCATTGATTCGATCTCAAACTGAATTCGATCTCGATCACGACGCGATCGAGTTCGCGACCCAAAAGACAGAGAGATCGACAGTACATATATCAGCATGTCACTGATTCGATCTTAAACTGAATTCGATCTCGATCAAGACGCGATCGATCGAGTTCGCGACCCAAAAGACTGAGAGATCGACAGGTCGCGACTCTTCTTCGCGAGCGTTCCTGAAAAAATCGGTTCCTTTTGGATTACGTGTCAAAATTCAAAACAACACGAGAAAGAGTGCGGCGAATGAAAGCATGTAAACAATTGTATCAGCAAGCAATTAGTTATATACTGTTGTGTAAAAACATATGAAAATAAAGTGCAATTTGGTTAGTCTTGTCAAGTAAATCGGGATCGGGTTAAATAAGATCGGGTCTTTTAGAAATTCGTGATTCGATCACTCGTGTACAGGTTGCGATCGAATCAAAAAGATTCGATCAATCACGATCGACACAGGTCTAATTCTAGCATTCTGGTAAGGGGGCGGGCACCATTTAAAATTTTAATGTGCATGGTAAATTTATAGTTCGAGATTTTCAATAAAAAACAGAATGTGCAGAAAATATTTAATTACAAAAACATAACATTGTTGTTTATTTTTCATGTAATAGTGCCTTGAAAAGGAGGTGTTGCATGGGGGCAGCTCGAATAAATTATACTATTTCGTAACTTTGGAATTGATTTATCTTTCTTGCAGAGGCAATAAATCCTTTGATAGTAATTGATAACAATTTACTTGGAATATGTTCTTTATATGTTATTAATTGATATCCATTGACTTTGTTTATGTTCTAAATGTGTTAGATATCTTTGCCTGTTGTTCGTCATTTTATAGGTAATATTTTCAGTAGATCTTCTTTCACAGTAAAACCACTAAATACTATTCTCACCATAACTGCTTACTGTGATATGTCTGTTATGTCTGTAGACTCCTCAAGTTGTAATGAGAACCATTCACATACTTCCAAATCACTCTTTAACTGAGCTTGTACGTCTTTTGAAATATCGTGTATTCTTCTTGTGATGGTGCTGGCTGACAACTGGAGGTCTTATTTTGCTGTTTCTTGAGTTTCATTCAACAACTAACTACCCTGAAAAGGATTTTTCTTTTTTGCACCGGGTTGGAAGAGCACTGACCGTCATTTGAGACCACTGCGCTACTACTCTTCTAAGTTTCCATACTGCACAGGCATCAGTTCTAGAAGTCTACAGAATAGACCATGAGTGGCGGGCACATGCCTTAGAGCATAAATATATCTTCATCGCATCTATCATAAGGGTTTGCACAATTAGACAATAATATCTTATTTTCACAATAATAATATATTATATTCTCACATACACATCTGAAATTTAGTAACTTCCTCTTCCTTGTCCAAACATTCAACTGTGTTATATATATATATATATATATATATATATATATATATATATATATATATATATATATATATATATATATATATATATATATATATATATATATTGTTGGGATTTTTCGTGGTATAACAGATATTAAATTACTAATAAAAAAGTCGTTCACACGAGCTGGAACTTACCACAGCAAAAGAAAATAAAACAAAACGATCCGTAGTGAGACTCTTGATGAAACTCTTGTGAAAGGCTCCAAAAATAGAGCCGAAACGTCGAGTAAATTAAATCTATTTTTATTAGTCATTTAATATCTGTTATACCACGAAAAATCCCAACAATCTATAATATACAGATACAAAACCAATCCAAAGGAATATAAATATATATATATATATATATATATATATATATATATATATATATATATATATATATATATATATATATATATATATTGCAGTATTAGAATTCTTGGAGTCCACCTATGGATGTGAAGTTACATGAATTTTCGGCAATTGGCATTATGACTGTTCTAAAATGAGAACCTAGTGGTTTCCAATGGGTGGTTCTGTGATTTGTTCGCATATCATTAATGCTCTTCTTAGAAACTAGTGGTTATGTAGATTCGATGTCGGTCCTAACTCGGTCGATGGACGAGACAGCACAGATGAGTGATGAACTCGTTAATGAGTAAAACAGACTGTTTAATGTTTCCACTTTCGCTTGAAGGATGAATGGAAATTCCATATTATCGAGTCTTTTGACACTAGCTCTGTTAGAGGGTTCTATAAAAAAATTCACAAAGTAATATTACATTTATCAAGTTTTGTGAACGTTTGTGAAATTGATCAATTAACAGTAGAAATAGATCCTTTGAAAAATTATAACATCTTTTATTATATAGTCAAAAATTTGCGGTGTCAGTAACAGGAATTAAATTTTTTAACTACTATAAAATATATCGATTTTATTCAGTTGAAAAAAATTCAAAAGGGACGTAATAAAGATCCTATTTTCCATACTGTTGTCTCGATTGAACTCTGTGATAAACTGCATGGGACAAGAAGATTTACAAATAATCCTGAATATGGCAAACTCTCAAACTGAATCAACGAATTCAGTTCAAGTCAATAGAGATTTTTCGCTCAACTGCACATCTTTTCGACAAGCAATTACTTGTCAAGATTGACTACATAGAAAAATGAACATATGGTAAAAACAAAATCTAGATTGAAATAAAATTCAAGATTTTATCATCGAATACTGAAATAACATCTTTTCACACAAGGTGGTACCATCATGTGAATGAAGGACTCGAATTTGAAACTAAATCATTCACTTGGGACATTGATAAATTCTGCATTTGACATGGGTTTCAGACATAGGACTGGTTCTTTGTGTTTGGAATATGGTAGGTACCTGGAATGTTTTATTTAACACAACAAGTGGCTAGTCACTTCACGAGAAATTGTACAATGATAATCAGTTTGGAGTTATGTCCCTGGAAATGTTAAATGGGAACAAAGCAAATTATAAAGAATGGCCACGATACTATACTCTATATGAGTAAAGTTGAAATGTGGGCAAAACTTATGATCTCTCCTAGTGACAGAATCAAATATGAATTTGACAACCTGTTGATATACGTGAAGCTCTGAGAGCTTTTAAACTTTAGATTTTTTTATAATTCATATTCCTTTTTACTATTAGTTTCAATTCGAATACTTTTACAATTATATCAATTTAACATTTCCGTCTATTTCATGCCAGTTATTACTAGAAAGTTCTTCTTGATTTAATGAGCATTCATTAGTTATGCGATGACTGGAAGAGAGTGGCTGTCCATTAGACGACTTTTAATGAAGTTCTTACAAACTGCAAGAGAATATTTGAAGTTTTTTTCAAATTTTCTTTATCAAATTGAAGGTTACATTTCTCATAAAACTAATAAGTTCACTAGTTCAAACAAACCCCAAAATTCTTTTTAAAACCTTACTCAATGAAACTAAATTTGTCCGTATAATACTCCAATTCAAACAACTTAAAATATCGCCGTAAAAAAATATATTTATTTATTCCTTTATTCAATCATACGGACCTACCATTTTACATTGGTATACCTACTAAGTTAATTCAAAAATACAAAAAAAATTTTTTTTTTACAGAAATTACGTACAAAAACTCAAATATAAATCAAACTTATAATTAAAAATTACCGACAACAAATTCTTAAGCATTTGCATAACGAGTTTTCTCCGAACTATATATAAATATATATATATATATATATATATATATATATATATATATATATATATATATATATATATATATATATATATATATATATATATGAAAAACTTGGTTCTCGGGATGAACCGCGTGAAAGATTTGAAAAATCTCGACGTTTCGGCTCCTTTTGCGAAGCCATCTTCAGGAGTATTACAAGGGAAAATAATTCAGATACGTGGCCTCAATCTGCCTACTCCACGAATCGAATTAGGAGGAATCGGAAATAATACGATTGCGTGTCTCAAACTGCCTACTCCACCAACCGTACTGCTTCCTGTCAACTCTGAAGTCTCAACCTGCCTACTCTTCAGAGTCAACTGACGGGCCGATCGTCGCGTGGCCGTATTTATAGGGAAGGGGGGCGGTACTCTATTGACGTAGTTATTGACGTAGTATTGACGTCAATGGGGTATTCACGCACGGTATCAGTGCGGGATGCACTCCGATTGGTGTGACACGGCGACCACTGAGAAGCGGCTTCCATGCTGATGGGAGTCTGTGACTGTCATCTCTGGTGTTCAAACAATTTGGACGTTTTTCTATTTCTACAGCTTCACGAAATATTCGGGATTTGAAATGATCGGACGGAGCAATAGTTCTTGTATTGGGGAATCGATAATGTGGCCTGTTTGGGGTGTGATGTTGGGAAAGGGCGTTGGTGATATTCTGAATGTCTTACTGAAAGTGAATGTTCCTTGGCACGGACCTGAATTCGTCGGTTCGTTTGTCCTGTATAAGAACGAGGACAATTGGAACAGGGAATCTCATAAACACCGTGATTTTCGTTAGGAATTTTATCCTTGACGGATCTGATTAGATGGGAGAGTTTTTGTTGGGTGGTGAATATTGTTTTGATGTTTGTGTTTTTGAGAGATCTTGCGATCTTATCTGTTACGATATCGTAAACCCACCCATACAAACCGTTATCTGAACGCCCAGTCTCACCACCATCCCTCTCAACTTAACTCTGTAGTTAATACTCTAATCTACCGCTCCATTCGACTATCTGACGACGAACACCGTGAATCAGAACTCAAGACTCTAAAACATATATTATTACAGAACGGTTACAACACATATCAAATCAACAAGAACATACGCAAACACACAAACATCACCCCACCTCTACCACGTTCCAATCCCACTGACCAAGAATCTACACCTAAATTATTCCTTCCTTACATCAAAGGAGTAACAGATAAGATCGCAAGATCTCTCAAAAACACAAACATCAAACAAATATTCACCACCTAACAAAAACTCTCCCATCTAATCAGATCCGTCAAGGATAAAATTCCTAACGAAAATCACGGTGTTTATGAGATTCCTGTTCCAATTGACCTCGTTCTTATATAGGACAAACGAACCGACGAATTCAGGTCCGTGCCAAGGAACATTCACTTTCAGTAAGACATTCAGATATCACCAACGCCCTTTCCCAACATCACACCCAAACAGGCCACATTATCGATTTCCCCAATACAAGAACTATTGCTCCCGTCCGATCATTCAAATCCCGAATATTTCGTGAAGCTGTAGAAATAGAAAAACGTCCAAATTGTTTGAACACCAGAGATGACAGTCACAGACTCCCCATCAGCATGGAAGCCGCTTCTCAGTGGTCGCCGTGTCACACCAATCGGAGTGCATCCCGCACTGATACCGTGCGGGCATACCCCATTGACGTCAATACTACGTCAATAACTACGTCAATAGAGTACCCGCCCCCCTTCCCTATAAATACGGCCACGCGACGATCGGCCCGTCAGTTGACTCTGAAGAGTAGGCAGGTTGAGACTTCAGAGTTGACAGGAAGCAGTACGGTTGGTGGAGTAGGCAGTTTGAGACCACGCAATCGTATTATTACCGATTCCTCCTAATTCGATTCGTGGAGTAGGCAGATTGAGGCCACGTATCTGAATTATTTTCCCTTGTAATTCTCCTGAAGATGGCTTCGCAAAAGGAGCCGAAACGTCGAGATTTTTCAAATCTTTCACGCGGTTCATCCCGAGAACCAAGTTTTTCAAATACTTTCGACCGCGGAAATCTTTCTGAACATATATATATATATATATATATATATATATATATATATATATATATATAAAACTCGTTATGCAGATGCTTAAGAATTTGTTGTCGGTAATTTTTAATTATAAGTTTGATTTATATTTGAGTTTTTGTACGTAATTTCTGTAAAAAAAAATTTTCTTTTGTATTTTTGAATTCACTTAGTAGGTATACCAATGTAAAATGGTAGGTCCGTATGATTGAATAAAGGAATAAATAAATATATTTTTTTACGGCGATATTTTAAGTTGTTTGAATTGGAGTATTATACGGACAAATTTAGTTTCATTGAGTAAGGTTTTAAAAAGAATTTTGGGGTTTGTTTGAACTAGTGAACTTATTAATTTTATGAGAAATGTAACCTTCAATTTGATAAAGAAAATTTGAAAAAAACTTCAAATATTCTCTTGCAGTTTGTAAGAACTTCAGTAAAAGTCGTCTAATGGACAGCCACTCTCTTCCAGTCATCGTATAACTAATGAATGCTCATTAATAATAATAATAATAATAATAATAATTTTTATTCAGAAAAGATTCAGCCATTTGTATCGGATTCGATGAGGTTGCGTACAATTTTATTGGCATCCTCGCCGTTTACAATTAACACTGTTTAAATGACATACAAATAAAAAAAATAAATAAACTTTTGTTACCAAATTCCATATAACTTAATTAATACAGTTTTGTAGAAATATAACTCAATCTTATTAATATAAAGGATTCATAAATATGTGAGTATTTCTGCAAGGCATTTCCTGCCCGTGCGCAGATAATATGGTTCGTAGTCGGTATTTTTCAGGGTACTTCGTCATGTGGAAATAGGTCTGGACCTCTCAATAAATTCTCTATTCTGTATATGTAATGGAGCTTCTGATGAAGCGTTCAACTTCTTTGTATTGCTTTAATGCCTTTGGAATTCTCATACTATTGAAGTTTTTTTGGTCCCTGATAATAGAAAGAGTTCAAAGTGTGGGTCCGGTTAACTTCGGGTTGCATTATGCACTTAAATCCTCTGACGGTCTGTTGTATTTTTAAACTTAGTTGATTATGATACTTATATATCGATTTACAGACATGTAATTTATGTAGTTGTTCTAAAGCATAGACTTTCAATCGATCAAATAAACGTTTTGACGGTTCGAGTTTATTAGCGTGAAATATTATTCGAGTAAAGTGTTTTTGTGTTGTTATCAAAGGTTTGATGTTAGTCCTATAGATTCCTCCCCAAATACTTATTCCATATGTTAGGACAGACTGTACTAGAGCGAGATATGTCATACGTAATGTACTAATTGGAACAATCTCTCTGAGAAAGTAGAATCTCGGTATAATTGTGTACAATTTCTCTTTGACCTTCTGTATATGGGCCTTAAAATTTATATTCTTGTCAAAAGTGAGACCTAGGTATTTTGCTGCACATACTTGTTCCAGAGCATCGCAATCACATTCTTCACTGCAGTCCACTTTGTGAATAAATACAGGCCTTTCATACCGGAATGGCCTTCCTATGGAGAAATTGACATACTTGGTTTTGGTCACATTAACTATCAGTCTATTCCTATAGAACCGTGCAGATAGTAACTGCAAATCTTTTCTGATAGCATTGAATAAGGAGTTCTTATCAAGGTCACAATAAACTAAAGCGGTATCATCTGCGTAAGTTGACACTTTTCCTTCAAATAGTGAATCGCACAGATCGTTGACGTAGATTAGAAACAGAAAGGGTGAAAGTAACGTTCCTTGTGGTACACCATGCTGCAATATAAGTTGTTCGCTGATATCATTCCCGATTTTTACCTGCTGTTTTCTGTCATTTAAATAAGAAGAAAACCATTCATGGCTCACGCCTCTGATACCTGCTCTAAATAGTTTGTCCAAAAGAATTGTATGAGATAGAGTGTCAAAAGCTTTAGATATATCTAAGAAAAGCGCTGTTACGTAATCTCCTCTATCCAACGCCTAGTGTATTGCTGAGCTAAATTTTAACAAAGCAAGTTCGGTTCCTTTATTTTCGAGAAACCCGTATTGATTCTCGGAAAAATAATTGTGTTCATTTAAGAATGTCTTCATCATTTTGAGTACCAAGGATTCGAGTAACTTAGAAGAAACTGATATTAGAGCTATTGGCCTATAGTTGCTCATTTCTGTTTTTTGTCCGCCTTTGAATATAGGAACGATTATGGCTTCTTTAAGATTGGTTGGGAAGACACCTTGAGATAAAGAATAGTTATATAGTTTGGTCAGTACTGGCGCAATTTCTGATTTTACCGATTTCAATGTGTCTGAGGTTATTAAATCAAGAAGATTTATATATATATATATATATATATATATATATATATATATATATATATATATATATATATACATATATATTATAGGAAAGTATAAGGGTATTAAGACTCTTTTGGATCTCAGTGGTACTCTTTTATTGTAGGCCAAGCTTTCGCAACCATTTGTTGCTTCTTCAGGGCATCTAAAATTTCAAAGAATATTATTTACTAAGGTGTTATAAAAATGAAGACATATGAATATGATATAAATTAGTCTCCCACCAATAGTGAGGTTAAACTGTTGGTTCCACTGTGATCATATATTATAAGTCAAAACACATGAAACATTAAATTGTAAAATTATTTAAAACCTCATTTTCTAAATGAAAGAACAATTAACAGTTGACAATATCTCCTTTTTAGGTTATTTAAATTATGATGCGGGTCTATTCTTACTGTCATTGATCTCAGACTTGTTTATTGTTTATTCGGTCTTAGTATTACTCTTTTCATCCATGGACCATCATACCTATATTCATCTTTGTTACTTAATGTAGATTTGAATAGTAGAAAGGAATAAATGCTACTCAATTTTTGTGTATCAGTTTTTTTGTTGATACTAGTATCTTCTTTTTTTATGTGAACCATCTCCTGGATTATTCGTTTGTTGTAATTATTTTCTTTTCTCAGTACTTTTACATTCTCAAAATCTATTAGGTGGTCGAAAGTGTGTGCATGCGTAGCTAGGGCACATCTGTCTTTAGAGATGGTGAATTGCTAAACGGTTTTTTAAAAGTTGAGATGTGTGTCCTACGTATGTGCCTTCGCAGTCCAAACATTTTATCTTATATACTACATTACTGTTTAGTTTAGCTGGAGTATTATCCTTTTTCGAAAGCTTGGCCTACAATAAAAGAGTACCACTGAGATCCAAAAGAGTCTTAATACCCTTAGGTATACTTTCCTTAAATGATATAAAGACTCTGAAACTAATATATATATATATATATATATATATATATATATATATATATATATATATATATATATATATATATATATATATATATATATATATATATATATATATATATATATATATATATATATATATATATATACAGGGTGTCCCACGACGTTTTGACAGTCCAATTTCTCGAAAACTGTTCATATGACATTTATGAAATTTGGCAGATATAAACAGTCAAAATTGATGTTTATATTTATTATAAAATGACTTCCGTTTTTCCTGTCATTTCGGGTCACGTGACCCAAACATAATTTTTTTAAATGGGACAACCGGTATATTATTACAATTTTTGATATATCATTCAAAAACAAATTCAACGGTACCACACTTGTCATCATTGTATTGTGCATTAATGATAATAGGGGCAATTAAATTAACATCTGTATAAATTATTTTATTAAAGAACGTAACATAGGCAATTAAAAAGAACAAGGAATTAAAAAATTCAAAGAAAATGTTCAAATTGATGACGATGTACATTCATACAATGTTCAAACCTTGTTAAAAGATTTCTTGTAAGTGCTGCTGTAATCATTTCGGGTGTTACGGTCCGACAAGCCTGTCTTATTTTATCCTTTGAATCATCCGAATCAATCGGGGGTGTGAAATAAACTCGACTTTTTAAGTAACCCCAGAGAAAGAAATCTAAGGGTGTAATATCCGGAGAACGAGGTGGCCACAGAATCGCACCATTTCGAACAATCCATTTTTGAGGAAATGCATTATCAAGATATTCTCTAACTGGCCCAAAAAAGTGAGGAGATGCTCCATCTTGCTGCCACCACATTGTTTGCCTTTCATCAAAGGGAATTTCTTCGAGTAATTCTGGTAGAACATTTTAAAGAAAGTCTAAGTATTTTTGCCCCGTTAACGTTCCTTCATAAAAATAGGGACCAATCAACCGACCGTTAAATAAACCGCACCAAGCATTGATTCCCCATATAGTTTGAAAATTGGTTTCGCGCATCCACTTTGGATTCTCCTGCGACCAATAATGACAATTATGGCGATTAACAATACCATTGTTATGAAATCTACTTTCATTACTCCATAATATTTTTTCTAAAAAAGAGGGGTCATCATTACTTCGTACTAAAATTTCAGCAATTAAATTGATTCTCCTTTCAGGATCTGCAGGAACTAATCCTTGTGTTAAATGTATTTTATACGGATGGTATTTGTGATTTTTTATTACTCTTTGTATAGAACTTCTACTTATTTGTAATTCTTGTTCAAGAAATCGTATTGAAGTGTGCGGATTTACCTGAAGATAAGTCAAAATATTTATCACATTCTCATCTGTCTGAGCGGTCTTTTGACGAGGAATTTGATTTTTACCACTTGGAAAAGAACCAGTTCTTAGCTTTCGTTCGACATAGACAAAAGTATTTTTGCTTGAAGTTATTCTATGAGGAAAACGATTTCTGTACAAACCTTGAGCATGAGTTTTGTTTTTTTCACATTCTCCATAAATGAGTAGCATGTCAACATATTCATCGTAAGTAAAAATTGAAGGCATTATTTACTCTTATTATTACAGTGTCTTTACAAGATTATGTCTAATAATTTATGACAGTTCTTGAATAAACTTCACCTAACAATAATGCTATGTTGTTCCTACTATAGTTATTTGTTTCACAGACACCAAAATTATTTAGTGCCAAATATTGCTTCAATAAATTTAGTAAAACGAAAAAGCCCTTATTATCATTACTACACAATACAATGATGACAAGTGTGGTATCGTTGAATTTGTTTTTGAATGATATATCAAAAATTGTAATATTATACCGTTTGACCCATTTAAAAAAATTATGTTTGGGTCACGTACCCGAAATGACAGGAAAAACGGAAGTCATTTTATAATAAATATAAACATCAGTTTCGACTGTTTATATCTGTCAAATTTCATAAATGTCATATGAACAGTTTTCGAGAAATTGGACTGTCAAAACGTCGTGGGACACCCTGTATATATATATATATATATATATATATATATATATATATATATATATATATATATATATATATATATATATATATATATATATATATAAATATATATATATATACATAAATATATATTTTTCATTGTCAGCATGGAATATATTCAGTAGTAATACTATAAGTACTTCAAAATAATCAGGTATATATATATATATATATATATATATATATATATATATATATATATATATATATATATATATATATATATATATATATATATATATATATATATATATATATATATATATCAAATACTATAAGATTATACTGTCAAACTGACACGATTTGTAATTATGCAGGAAGTTTGAGATGTATAAGCGTATTTATTTCGAAGTACGCATTGTATTTGATACGATTAATATTGAGTAAATTAAGTAAAAATCTCCGAATCGACTCATTTTTGAACAGTTATTGATAAACATCAAAATTTGACGGTCCTGTTAGTTTTCGGTTGAGAGCTACTCTGTATATAATCAGGTATTATCGAAATTATACAAGGTAACTTAACTAAATTGATCGTTCTAATTGCTTGAAAATCATACGAAAAAAATAATCATATAAAATATTGACATATGTACACATGTATTCACTCAGTTGAAGTAATAAAAGCATTTCCACATAACGAAATCAGAGTCAAATAATCAGAAATTTATACGAACAGAAATTTCATAAAACTATTATATTCGAAGGTAAAATATCAACTGAACCAATGTTAACAAACAAATATGTTTGGAGTCATTTCTTCTATAAAAAAAAGTTCCGAAGATAGTTTCACTGAACCTGATTCTTGAACTTTTCAAGCTGACCTTCCCGGTTGGGAACAAGGCAAGAATAATGGGAAAATGAGTTTTACAGGTTTCGTTGTATTACCGCCTCTAGGAATGTACCGCTCAATATCATCGCGGTCCTTTGATACAACACAATTGCTTTTACCTCAGGCATCCAACATAAAGCGTTGTAAGCGATAGCAGTATCCAGGAGTTTCTTAACTTCCGAGAACGAATCCTATTCTGGTTCAATTTTTAGTGTTCCATTTTTTTTTTATTATTCTTTGAATTCGTTACTTGAAAGGATGATATACAAGCATATTACATTGACTTCAAGGTTGTCTATTAAAGTGAGTCTTTATTGTTCAATCTATAAAAGAATTTTTTATACGAGTAAAGCGATAAATTATTGTTGAGTATATATAATTTATGTAATAACAATGGTTCTTGCAAAAGAGGACAACAATATTGCTTTATTTTCGGAGTTTACTACTTAAGAAATGATTTCCATATCTAGCCCGCGGTACGAAAATTTCATGAGGAGTAAAATAGAGCGTTAACTTATAGTGAAATGTTACGTTCCTCTGCGCAACGTACTATGCGCACCTTTCACTTCGAGATTATTAGTACCTTACCACCGCATGTATTAGGGTATACCTACCGGCAACAGTTGATGCATGCGTAGGTACTTATTTCTAGTGATACTTGAATTTGTACACAATAAACAAAATTATTAAGTGATAGAAGTTATTAAAATATTGATATAAAAAAACTGATTTGAATGACAATGAATAAAGAAGAAGAAGGATCTGAAAAACACGTGGATGCTGTTTATTTTTACCTCTAAGCGAAGCTAAAGGTGTTATAGTCTCACGACAAAAAGTTGAGATCTGGTCCGTTTTCAAAAATTCCAACGGATATCGATAAAACACATATGATTTCATGAGAAAAATTTTTTTCCCAATTTTTCTCCACGAACAATAAAAAAATATAGCGTTTTTTAGATAGGCATTACGACATGCACATGCGCCGAGGGGTTTTATCATTCCTAGTGCTACGCAGTAGGATGTCCGGATTTTTTTATTATTATTAATTGAATTAACGAACAACTGTCTGTTATTTAATGTGTGTATGTATGTTTGATTGATTGCATACATATTTTATAATTATTATATATTACCTATGTTATCAAAATTATTGTTGGAGTTTACGCTCCATATATTAAAGTACTCCGGCAATTAGGGAAATTTCCCCCACCTTTAGAACCCAGAATTTATCAATTTTGCCAGAATAGTAGAAAAATGTTATGTGTTTGTAAAATATTTAAGGTATCGCCTTCTTTTAAAAATATACTTCAAAAATTATGATATTAGTTTGAAAAAACTCTGGGAAATAATTAACCCAACTCGAGATGTAGTGACGTTCCAACGAAATCAGCCTTTTTTCCTTCGAAAAGGCAATCAAAATGTAATGGCCGTAATGGCAATCTAATATGTCGCTCGAGCGGGATTGTCAAGTTACTCTAGTTCTAGTTTTTTACTCATATAGCATTGTGTGGCACGCAGGCAAATCCAAAGACTGACAATCCGTCGTAGATTGTAGAAATTCTACCATCAATTTTCTATTCAAATGTGATGAAAATGGATGAGAAACTTGAAGTTAAAAAAGAAAAACCAAGAAGTTGTGGTCGACAAACGAAACGCGAAAATTACATCATTAAAAATGTGAAAATTACTATTATAGGGTCTCATACCTCTATCTCTATCAAAGGAGATTTGGAGGTTGGTTTTCTTCAGAAGTCTTAGACGGTTACCAAGAGAGTTTGTTGCTTCCGGAAAAAGTGAATATTTTGGAAGGAAACGAAGTCGAAAATCTAATCGACTGCTTGATAGGAAGATTTGGAAATTGTTTTAGATTCAGAGATTAACTTAACCATTGGCAATACTACTGGGATAGAAACTAGAAGGCAGCAAGTTACCAAGAACCGTACTGAAAATATTGAGAAAATGTGACGTTGACATATACCTACCCAACAATTCACACCTATCTTCGATTGTTTTGTGCACTTCTCGTAACAAACGCGAGTTCTGAAATATCTTTTTCTCCTCTCAAAACATGGTTCAGAACGACCATGCTTCAAGAATGACTATTTGGATTGTCATGGCTGCACATGCGTCATGACATTGAAATCGCTGCCGAAGAAGTAAGCGAAACTCGGCTCCCACCGTTCCGCTCTTTAGAATAAAGACGTCTGAATTTTTTTCAAGTTCACATTTTTTTTTATATTTCAAGAAATTATGCACTGCAAAATAAATTGTCTCCTTTCTTTATCCACATGGTGTTTTCTACTATATTTATCACTCTTCTTTTGATTAGTTGACTACATTTTTTTTGCAATAGACTTACACCCAAAAGGGGAAAGTCACCCCGACTCAAAATCTACATACAACAGTTTCGATCTGATTATATCTTATCAGTAAAGCTTTTTTTTTGACTTTTGAATAAACAAATTTCTAATTGTTTCCCAATACCAATCGTGATAGGGACTATCTAGATAACAACCCAGAGCGCCCTCCACTAAGGATATTGGGAACCAACAATTCACCTCTTAGATCGAAAATCCAGAATACAGACGCGAGAATACATATCTCCTGACATGAAATGTCTACTATGCAACTGTGGCGTATGTGGTTCCAAAGCACGCTAACTTAGCGTTTTTGAAAACTATGGACATACTCACGAGAGTGCGCTCCATTGAATATGGCGATATTCGCTCTATTCAAACTCAAGTCATGAAAAATTTACAAGTTGACCATGGTCAATTTTATAAACTACATAAAGTGAACAAGGAAATTCTTCAAAAATTTGAAAATTATCAAATTATGGGGAACAATTAGAAATTTGATAATTCACTCCGAGTCAAATTAGAAATTTTCTTGTTCATTTTATGTAGTTTATTCCTCCAGTGGTACCTAATTGAATTCTCTAATAGAAAATTGAGAATATAACTAACTATAAAAACATTCATGTGATAAAAAGTAACTACATAATTGTGATGTCATAATCTGCACCACTAAAAATTAACGGCAAAATGAGGGGCAACTGATTTTTGAAAAAAATATTCTAATTATGAAAAAATCGAGCTTATTCGTCTGGAATTCATTGAATTTTCTGCTGAGAAATCAAGAGTATAAGTTTAACGTGATGTTTGATAGAATAAGAAGTAACTACAAAATTATCATATCTCAATATTCACCATTAAAAAATAATGCAAAAATTGGGCAAACTGTCGTTACAAATTTTTATTTTTGATGAAAAAAATCTTGAAACAAATCAAGTTTATTCCTCCAGAAAATATTCAATTTTGGCTTGTAAATCAAGAATATAAATTTAAATAGTTGATATAATCCGTCGTTACTACGTGATAATTTAACATGATGAACAAAAACCATCATGATAGTCTAGTGACCGAAATTGCAATCGCAGTGTTGTATTTTTCAAAGTATATTTGTGATAATAAACGTAGTAAATTCAAGTTTTGCTTCTGATCATCATATAAATTTAACGTAAAGTTTTCATATATTTTGAAAATTTTTAGAATTCCATTAATACAATTGTAGGTTACGTTCCGTTGAAGTTTATTCCTTCAAAACTAATAAACTGTTCTTCTCGCCACATTTCCATTGCAAAGATGCTGTTTAACTTATAACGAAATGAAATATGGTACACCACCCTCAAATCGATAGGGGCAACAAATCTGTAAAGTAGCTATGGATGTTGTTGAAGTCCGATTTGAAAGAAAATAAATTTATTTAATAAATACAATATGGTCAACATTACAAGCATACTCAGAATGCTGAACACAATCGAAGATTTCGCATATGAAAATATTCTTCATCTTGAGACATGGAACCCTGGCTGTTCAAATTTGAACTTAATGAAATGTATGATGTAAAAAATTTATAATCTACCATATTCGGTTCAAATTAATCGGAATACTGGGCCGTTTGGACCTACTTTCATATATTTCATATCAGAACTATCAGTGATGTCTTATTGAATTTCTAATGTAATTTACGATGATATAATTGTATGAATAAATGAGATTGAATCCTGGCTTAGCTCTTGGTGAAACATGATTAAATATTATTAATTCAAATCAAACACTTGGCTTACTGTTTCACAAATATATATTGAAAATCAATAAAAATTAACAAAAAGTTGTCAACTAATGTGTCTTGAGAATGGGTTCACTACCCGAAACATGTTGACAACTTTTTGTTAATTTTTATTAATTTTCAATATATATTTGTGAAACAGTAAGCCAAGTGTTTGATTTGAATGATTTGAATTAATAATATTTCAATTGTATGATTTCTTGAATGCTTTACCATAGAAATATTGCTGAATTGAGAGTTTAGAAATTGAGTTGTATATAAGTATATATATATATATATATATATATATATATATATATATATATATTTATATATATATATATATATATATATATATATATATATATATAAAAATATATATATATATATATATATATATAGTAAATGTTATATATATATATATTATATATATATATAAATATATATATATATAAATCACTAATATATAACTATATATATATATATATATATATATATATATATATATATATATATATATATATATATATATATATATATATATATATATATATTTATTTATATCTCGATTAATATATTCAATATTCCCTTTTCATTGGATTATATCTCACGATATAGGAAACTATGGTTAACTTTCAATTCAGCATTCATAACCTTCACTTTTTAAATGAGATACAATGTAATTTTTTGTCGAGAGATTAGGCCAACCGTCTTATAGTGTATTATTATAATATATTGACTCTTATTAAGTGTTACCGATACAGAAAATTACCTATGGAAGTAATAAACTTTTTAGATGTTATAGGTGTTGTAAGTATAAAGTTTAATTGTATATTAAAAATCAATTTACCGAGAAAACTGTGGCCTCCAGAAAAATATTGAGTAATAGCAGAATTCAATCAGATAGCTGCAAATACAAGTCTAATAAATGATATCGATTGTATTCTGGTTTTGAAATTACTGATTGATAAGTTTGAGCTGCTACAAAATTATATCTTAATTGAGTTTCAACATTTACTGTCTTCTGTCTGTGAAAGGAGTTTGAATTTGACAGTTGTAAAAATTGTGTTTTCTCTTTAATTTCATGATATTTTAAATTACCACTGGTATTTGAAGATATTTTCACGTTAGCGAATTGGAAAATAACATGACGATTGATAGTGAAGGAAATTCAGTCATGCGATTTGACCTTAAGATTTTTCCATTAAAGGAAAATACGTGTTTTGGTTGAAATCTCAAACCTGTATACTATCATTACTGGTACACTTCAAGCGTTGATATTACCACCAATTCTTTTTTTATACATGTTAATAATCTCCTATATTCAACTATGACAAATTGTGTTTTTTGCTGGCGACAGTACTCTTAAGGTATACGCGCACTTATCGGAAGCGTCGCGAACGGAAGCGTCGCGAAGAAAATGGTGGATTATTTGCCCGAGAAGTTTACATTAGTTTTAATGGCAGCCCGCGCACTACGGCGTGGCGAACCGAAGAGGCGCGTCAGTCGACGCGCGAATTCTCTTCGGACCAACTAGGAGTCATTTCTCTTGACGCTTCCCCTCAATGCGCGGTGACAGGCATTGAGAAGATTCAAATATTTCTTGATTCTTGTCTTATTTTTCAGTTTGTAGTTCAAAAACCTTTCACTCTGACATACAGAAATATTTAAAAATTCTTCAGCTTGTATAAGATCATTAAAGAAATGATGAAATTAAGCGTAAGTGTCTATATTTTGGTTTATATTAGGAATCAAGCATTTCTTTTTGTTTTTTTTTCTTCTTCCATAGTGACAATTATACAAGAAGATCCTCTCCTGACGAACTGCTCATCGTACCTCACTAGACAAGGTACTGCGTTTTTTCAAATGCTGAAATAAATGAAATTCTCGCCGAGCCGTTCGAGAAGTGACGCGACGCTTCGGCCAAGTGCGCGAACATCAGCTAAATGACGCTTCGTCTCGCGACGCTTCCGTTCGCGATGCTTCCGATAAGTGCGCGTAAACCTTAAAGGTACACGCGCACTCATCGGAAACATCGCGAGGAAAATTGTGGATTCTCTTCGCCCGAGAACTTTACATATGTTTCAATGGCAGCCCGCGCACTAGGGCGTGGCGAACCGACGAGGCGCGTCAGTCGACGCGCGCTTTCTCTTCGGACCAACTGGGAGTCATTTCTCTTGACGCTTCGCACCAATGCGCGGTGACAAGCATCGAGAAGAATCAAATATTTCTTGATTCTTATCTCATATTTCAGTTTGTAGCTCAAAAACCTTTTTCTCTGACAAACATAAATATTTGAAAAATATTTATCTTGTATAAGATCGTTAAAGAAATGATGAAATTAACCGTAAGTGTCTCTATTTTGAATTATATTAGGAACCCAGCATTTTTTCTTGTTTTTTCTTCTTCTTCCATAGTGGCAATTAAACTTAATACAAGAAGATCCTCTTCTGACGAACTGCTCATCGCACCTCACAAGACAACGTACTGCGTTCTTTCAAATGTTGAAATAAATGGAATTCTCGCCAAGCCGTTCGAGAAGTGACGTGACGCTTCGGCCCAGTTCGCGGACATCAACTAAATGACGCTTCCTCTCGCGACGCTCCCGATAAGTTCCCGTGAACCTTAAAGGTACACGCGCACTTATCGGAAGCGTCACAAACGTTAGCGTCGCGAAGAAAATTGTGGATTCTTCGCCCGATGACTTAACCTTAGTTTCAATGGCAGCCCGCGCACTACGGCGTCGCGAACCGAAGAGGCGCATCAGTCGACGCGCGAATTCTCTTCGGACCAACTAGGAGTCGTTTCTCTTGACGCTTCGCCTCAATGTGCGGTGAAAGGCGTCGAGGAGATTCAGATATTTCTTGATTCTTGTCTCATATTGCAGTTTGTAGCACAAAAACCTTTTTCTCTGACAAACAGAAATATTTGAAAAATGTTTGTCTTGTATAAGATCGTTAAAGAAATGATGAAATTAACCGTAAGTGTCCATACTTTGATTTATATCATGGACCAAGCCGTTTTTGTTGTTTTTTTTCTTCCGCCATAGTGGCAATTTAACTTAATACAAGGAGATCCTCTTCTAACGAACTGGTGATTGTACCTCACAAGACAACGTACTGCGTTCATTCAAATTCTGAAATAAATGAAATTCTCGCCGAGCCGTTCGAGACGTGACGCGAAGATTCGGCCAAGTATGTGGACATCAGCTAAATGACGCTTCGTCTCGCAACGCTTTAGTTCGCGACGTTTCCGATAAGTGCGTGTGAACCTTAATAGCATCTACCACGAACAAGAGGTCTGTTAGTACATCAAATTCTCGCCGAGCCGTTCGAGAAGTGACGCGACGCTTCGGCCAAGCGCGCGGACATCAGCTAAATGACGCTTCGTCTCGCGACGCTTCCGTTCGCGATGCTTCCGATAAGTGCGCGTAAACCTTAAAGGTACACGCGCACTTATCGGAAGCATCGCGAAGAAAATTGTGAATTCTCTTCGCCCGAGAAGTTTACATATGTTTCAATGGCAGCCCGCGCACTAGGGCGTGGCGAACCGACGAGGCGCGTCAGTCGACGCGCGCTTTCTCTTCGGACCAACTAGGAGTCATTTCTCCTGACGCTTCGCACCAATGCGCGGTGACAAGCATCGAGAAGAATCAAATATTTCTTGATTCTTGTCTCATATTTCAGTTTGTAGCTCAAAAACCTTTTTCTCTGACAAACATAAATATTTAAAAAATGTTTATCTTGTATAAGATCGTTAAAGAAATGATGAAATTAACCGTAAGTGTCTCTATTTTGAATTATATTAGGAACCCAGCATATTTTCTTGTTTTTCCTTCTTCCTCCATAGTGGCAATTAAACTTAATACAAGAAGATCCTCTTCTGACGAACTGCTCATCGCACCTCACAAGACAACGTACTGCGTTCTTTCAAATGTTTAAATAAATGAAATTCTCGCCGAGCCGTTCGAGAAGTGACGTGACGCTTCGGCCAAGTGCGCGGACATCAGCTAAATGACGCTTCGTCTCGCGACGCTTCCGTTCGCGATGCTTCCGATAAGTGCGCCTAAACCTTAAAGGTACACGCGCACTTATCGGAAGCATCGCGAAGAAAATTGTGGATTCTCTTCGCCCGAGAAGTTTACATATGTTTCAATGGCAGCCCGCGCACTAGGGCGTGGCGAACCGACGAGGCGCGTCAGTCGACGCGCGCTTTCTCTTCGGACCAACTAGGAGTCGTTTCTCTTGATGCTTCGCCTCAATGCGCGGTGACAGGCGTCGAGGAGATTTAGATATTTCTTGATTCTTGTCTCATATTGCAGTTTGTAGCTCAAAAACCTTTTTCTCTGACAAACATAAATATTTGAAAAATATTTATCTTGTATAAGATCGTTAAAGAAATGATGAAATTAACCGTAAGTGTCTCTATTTTGAATTATATTAGGAACCCAGCATTTTTTCTTGTTTTTTCTTCTTCTTCCATAGTGGCAATTAAACTTAATACAAGAAGATCCTCTTCTGACAAACTGCTCATCGCACCTCACAAGACAACGTACTGCGTTCTTTCAAATGTTGAAATAAATGAAATTCTCGCCAAGCCATTCGAGAAGTGACGTGACGCTTCGGCCCAGTCCGCGGGCATCAACTAAATGACGCTTCCTCTCGCGACGCTCCCGATAAGTTCCCGTGAACGTTATAGGTACACGCGCACTTATCGGAAGCGTCGCAAACGTTAGCGAAGAAAATTGTGGATTCTTCGCCCGATGACTTAACCTTAGTTTCAATGGCAGCCCGCGCACTACGGCGTCGCGAACCGAAGAGGCGCATCAGTCGACGCGCGAATTCTCTTCGGACCAACTAGGAGTCGTTTCTCTTGACGCTTCGCCTCAATGCGCGGTGACAGGCGTCGAGGAGATTTAGATATTTCTTGATTCTTGTCTCATATTGCAGTTTGTAGCTCAAAAACCTTTTTCTCTGTCAAAAAGAAATATTTGAAGAATGTTTGTCTTGTATAAGATCGTTGAAGAAATGATGAAATTAACCGTAAGTGTCTATACTTTGATTTATATCATGGACCAAGCCGTTTTTGTTGTTTTTTTTTCTTCCGCCATAGTGGCAATTTAACTTAATACAAGGAGATCCTCTTCTAACGAACTGGTGATTGTACCTCACCAGACAACGTACTGCGTTCATTCAAATGCTGAAATAAATGAAATTCTCGCCGAGCCGTTCGAGACGTGACGCGACGATTCGGCCAAGTATGTGGACATCAGCTAAATGACGCTTCGTCTCGCAACGCTTCCGTTCGCGACGTTTCCGATAAGTTCGTGTGAACCTTAATAGCATCTACCACGAACAAGAGGTCTGTTAGTACATCAAAATAATGCCTTTTATGTGTTTCGCAAGATAAGTCCATGAATACCGATATTAATATCATTGTGAACTGATTTGATGATTCAGTAGCTGCTTATAGGTACCACTTTTTTTAAGGCAACCAGGTTCTCAAGAAATGAAAGCATGTTTACGCTAGAGTAGCTATTGCTGGTTTATACTGCTATATAGTTCGTTCAGTATGTAAATCTCTAATAACTAAAGCTATTCATAAATGATTAAGGTAAACGCACCAGTTGTCGACACTGTACCTGTAGTCGACACCCATTGTAATTATTGGAAAAAATAACGTAACCATAGCAAACATCGGCTTCCCGAAATAACCAATGATAGCTCCGACTTTTTAGTGCACATTGCCATAGTTATGCCATGGAAACTCACTAACATACAAGAATGCAATTGAAGTTTTTCCAGCAACCTCGACTTTTCCCGCCAATAACCAGTATTTGTTAAGGTGTAGGTTAAGAAAAGCTAATTTTGTTGTGGTGTTGTTTAGTGGTATTTTTTGACTAAAAATGTTTTTAGGCTGGGCTGCAGCCCAGGTAAGTATATTGTGATTTTTTAAGATTTTGACATATTTTTTGGCATGTGTCGAGTACTGGTACACGAAAAGTGCTATGTTCCTATAGTAGACAGGGGTGTCGAGAAAAGGAAAATTTTCATAAGATAATAACTCAGTGTGGTTTGAACGTTCAGCTCATTTGATACAGATATGTATATGTAACTTTACCCTACGATAACTAGATCCAATATTCGTCACCCCATGACGACTATTGGAACGGAGTGTGATCTTTGGTGTGGTAATCTCCTATAGTCGACACGGTTGTCGAGGAAAAGAAAATATTTATGTGAAAAGAGCCCAATTTAACTATAATGATTCATTCATTCAATACGGATCAGTACGAATAACATTTGCCTTTTTTGTTATCGCCTTTCAAACTAGCTTTGCTGTGGCCAGAACATTCTTCACAGCCAAAAAACGAAAAAGAGAAATTCTACTTGCTGTGATATAGTACTATAAAAGAAAAGAATGTAAGTAACAAGAAGAAGAAAGGCGTAAAGAAGAAAGGCGTGAAGAAGAAAGGAAAAAAGCAAGAGATGCCAAGAAAGAGTTAGCACAGAACAGAAGAAACTTAAGTTGATAAAGACAAAACAATCATTGCCACCAGAGTTTTCTTCTTAGGATTCAGACAAGATTTTATACCGAGGATCAGAAGATTCTGACTGGGAAGAGGTGCATTCTGAAACTTAAGAAATTGGTGAAAATACTAGCTTTGAAGATTTGATGAAGCAAGGAAGTTTTATATCTCAGAGTCTAAGAGTGGCAAAAGGAATGCATCTGTATTCATATACTTATGTATTAAGTATTCAAACATTTCTCACATATTAGTTATGGGTTGAAAAACTTTGACAGTCGAAGAAAGGAAATTGTAGCTGTAGAAAATGATATTATGTATTTCATTCGATCAGATAATCAGTAGAGTCGAGACTCCCGAACTGACGACACTTATAGCAATTAATAAACTATAAAAATGACTAAAGAAAATTTTTTGTTACATTTATGTTCTTACAATTTTTCTACTTTGTTTTACCTATTAGATATTTCATTCACAGATGTGTTGAATATTTTATTATTGTTTCCTGCTTTCACAACATACACTTTTCTTGTTAGGTAATTTCCCATGATCAAAACTGATGTTATTTACATGTGTCGACTACTGGAGCATTTACGGTGTCAAGAACTGGAACATCCTTAATTTAGCGTGTCGAGCACAGGGACATTTGCAGATATTTACAAAAAATTTTATTTTTTCCTTATTTGGTTAAAAATCATCCCAATTTCTGATTCCACGTGAAGCTTAAACTATGAACATCCGGTAGGAATGGTAGTTTGAATATGAACTTCAATTCACTGGAATCTGTGCCAGAATAACTGATTTTTTTTTCTTAACGTGTCGACAACTGGTGCTCTTACCTTAATAATAAATAAATAATGATGATTCGCGTACTGCGAAGCATGTCGAGATGCGATTCGAATGGAATAGTCTCCGTGAAGTGCTGCGTAGTTGAGGAAAAGAGTTGAAATCCACAAAGGGTCGAATTTCGACATGAACTCAATAAACGTACCAAACTTCAACCCTTCTTACTCAATCTGCGGAAGAGTTGAGCAAATTTTCAAAAACCACAAAGTAAAAAAGAAATATCTACGTAAAAATGGCGGCGGTATGGAAAATACACCAAAACTTTGATAATTGCGTTCTACCTCGAGAACAATCATCACGTATACTAAATTTCAGGTCACTTCTTGATCGGAGCCGCTGGATATGTACCGTACCTACTACATATAACAAACATCAATTTTTCGAAAACCTGGAGATCCGAAACGTATAAAAACTGACTCTCCCACCTGAATATTGACTAAGATACGCTACAAAATAATCCATTATTTTGAGAGAAAATATTGCTAAAAATAGAAGTGAGGCTATGAGACATCCCGTAATTAACCGCTCCCATTCATACTCTCGAATATTTAAGAAAGGTTGCCGATTTGCCGGTTGTTTCTTTTTATAAGACTAAAGAGGAAATCATTATATCATTCATAATAAAAAGTATTAGAAAAGAAATCATAATGTGACATTATTATTTTGAATTATAGGTCTGCGCTTTGCAACCCCATCATTGTTGACGTTGATCAGATGATAATTTATATTCATAATTTTCCATTCTTCACTCAATAAATTTCATATGAAGTGGTATGTAAATAGTTTTGAAGTGACCAATATTTTAACTGTTAGCTGAATCACTTAAACCAATAAAAATTCCTGATTTAGTTAGAGTTTCCTTCGAAAAGAAAATATACAACACAAATATCTTAGGATGAACATAAATTTCTAAAACCATTCAAACTTATAAAATTCTACTTGCATTCAAAATTTGAAATACTTTTTATAAGTTAGTTAATGAATTTGAAAAGTAATTTTCAGTGTGTTTCAATATATATTGAATTCGTATCAAGCTTTCACAAGAGAGTTATGGTTGTAAACATTCATCCTATACTACCTCT
>JARQZK010003665.1:52500-162500 GCA_030704885.1 Cynegetis impunctata
TCCGATAGTTTTCATTCCACTAGCCACCAAAACGAATTCTCTTTTTATACTTTTTATATATTTACTTTCATATGTATATTTTTCCTGATAAATATAGTTTTTATATACATACTGGAAAAGGACTATTATTCTGAATTCACTCACCTCAGAATATAATTACTAATTATTCATAAATATATATATATATATATATATATATATATATATATATATATATATATATATATATATATATATATATATATCTATACAGGGTCACTCACGGTGGATGGTAGGTTAGACGTTTACGGAGAACGGGACATGAGAATATTCTGAAAATTTGGTTTCATGGGTAATTGATTTTGCTCTATCGATCTAAAATAATAGTGGTGCTGCGGCGTTGCCGCTTATACTAAAAAGTAGCAGCAACTATGAAATTTCAAATAAGACACCCTATATATTATTTCATTTTTTGCTTCTCTACCATTTTCCAATTGTTTTTGTATGACACTTCTCTATACCTATCTCCAGAGGTTTTCGAGAAATTAAATGGTTTCCTTATTATTTTGTGCAAAACATAGCTTCAAATAAATGTTCATTGCTAAGGTATTCAGATTCGTAGGACGCTGAAATTTCAGGTGTAGTTTACCAAGTTCCGACGTATTAGGAGTATTCTAAGGACTTTGTTCTCCATCATACAGGGTCCTTCAAAATTTGCGAGTTTAACGATAAATACAAAAATAGTAAAAAGTGCATTTTTTTGAATGTAATACCCTGTGTATTATTAAATATCTCGAAAGAAAATTGAAATTTCTTTCAAATGATATATCATGTTCCTATACCTAAAAAGTCAGGTTTCCGAAATAAAAGCAAGTTTCTATAAAAATCGGATTATTTAGCCATATTTTGTATTAGGTAGCTATGAAATGTCAAGAAAGATGTCATTATGAAAATTTGACAATTAGTCCATCAACAATAAAACGTTCGCGCGTTCATTAACGAAAATTTGATTTGAAAACAATCAAAATGGAAGGCAATAACTATTCTCATGAAGTTTTGATGAAGTTATTTATTGTACATGGTCAATGTGACCAAATAATAGCAAGAACATGCAGAAAATTCAACAAAATGTATACCTATTGAGAACCAATAAACGGGATTGTTATTGTTGATGGACTAATTGTCAAATTTACATAATGACATCTTTCTTGACATTTCATAGCTACCTAATACAAAATATGGCTAAATAATCCGATTTTTATAGAAACTTGCTTTTATTTCGGAAACCTGACTTTTTAGGTATAGGAATATGATATATCATTTGAAAGGAATTCCAATTTTCTTTTGAGATATTTAATAACATACAGGGTATTACATTTTAAAAAATGCACTTTTTACTATTTTTGTATTTATCGTTAAAATCGCAAATTTTGAAGGACCCTGTATAATGGAGAACAAAGTCCTTAGAATATTCCTAATACGTCGGAACTTGGTAAACTACACCTAAAATTTCAGCGTCCTACGAATCTGAATACCTCAGCAATGAACATTTATTTGAAGCTATGTTTTGCACAAAAAAATAAGGAAACCATTTAATTTCTCGAAAACCCCTGGAGATAGGTATAGAGAAGTATCATACAAAGACAATTGGAAAATGGTAGAGAAGCAAAAAATTAAATAATATATGGGGTGTCTCATTTGAAATTTCATAGTTGCTGCTACTTTTTAGTATAAGCGGCAACGTCGCAGCGCCACTATTATTTTAGATCGATAGAGCAAAATAAATTACCCATGAAACCAAATTTTCAGAATAATCTCATGTCCCGTTCTCCGTAAACGTCTAACCTACCATCCACCGTGAGTGGACCCTGTATATATGTATATATATATATATATATATATATATATATATATATATATATATATATATATATATATATATATATATATATATATATATATATATATATATATATATATATATATATATATATATATATACACTAGCTGACCCGGCAAACGTTGTTCTGCCATATAAATTATTTTTATCTATTAATCTATCTGCCGATATATATCTATCTATCTAGATAGTTATCTATCTTTCTATCTATCTATCTATCTATCTATCTATCTATCTATCTATCTTTCTATCTATTCATCTATCTACCGATGTATATCTACCTATCTATCTAGTTATCTTTCTTTTTATCTATCTATCTATCTATCTATCTATCTATCTATCTATCTATCTATCTATCTATCTATCTATCTATCTAACTATCTATCTATCAATCTATCTGACCCGGCAAAAATGTTAATCATTGGGAGTATGAAAAATATATTACGAACTATTCTCAAACCGACTATCATTATTTTCGATTGCCATCTTGCAGACATATTGCGGATCTGTGGATAAAATTAAAAAAATGAAAATCGCGATGCAAAAATAGGGGTTGATCGTAGAAGGGTAAACAATTGAGAGTAATATGAATTTTTCTATTCTACGTCATGACAAAATAAAAATTACATAGATTAGAAATAATTGTATATGGTGGTTAAGTATTCTCAAATTTTCTAATTTCCCGCGCAATTTCCTTAATTTTTTCTTCATAAGAATTTTCTTCTTACAATGAAAAACACAACAAAAAAAGAATTAGCAGCCGTTCAAGCGTGATGGCGTGACCAAGGGAAATAAGGATTCATTTTTATATATATAGATATATATATATATATATATATATATATATATATATATATATATATATATATATATATATATATATATATATATATATATATATATATATATATATATATATATATATATATATATATATATATATATATATATATATATATATATATATATATATATATATATATATACATATATATATATATATATATATATATATATATATATATATATATATACATATATATATACATATATATAGAAGCTTGGATAAAACCAATACACAAGAAGGGAGATATGAACAACTATAATAATTACCGACCAATATCTATTCTCTCTAATATGAATAAAGTTCTTGAGAGAATAATTTTTGATAAGATAATAAAATTTCTTGAGGCAGAAAATATTTTGGTAGAACAACAATGTGGTTACAGACGGGGAAGATCAACAATAAATGCCATATATCAAGCATTAAATTCAACCATAAAATCTCTCAACGCAAATCAAAAAACAGCAGCACTCTGTTTGGACCTATCAAAAGCGTTTGATAGAGTGAATCATGATATATTGCTGAAAAAAATGGAAAAATATGGAATAAGAGGCACTGCATTGGAGCTATTTACATCATACTTAACAAATAGGATACAAAGGACGGTAGAGAGGGGATTAGATGGAAAACGAATAATCTCTAATGCCATACAAATAGAGAGAGGTGTCCCCCAGGGCTCTATACTAGGCCCACTACTGTATATAATCTACACCAACGATTTAATACAAGTCACAGCAAATAATACTATAATGTTTGCCGATGATGTATCGGTGATTTGTTCAGGTACCACTACCAATGAATGTAAGGCTCGTTTGGAGGAGGACTTAAAAAACATGGATGAATGGTTTATAAATAATGACCTTGAAATGAACTTCAACAAAACAAAGGTGATTTTATTCAGAGATGGGAGTCAACAGGATGTTTTGAATGTAACATATAACAATAAATACATTGCAGCTGAAGAGTCCATATCATTCCTAGGGGTGCACATTGATCAGAACCTAAATTGGAAGTCACAAATTGAACATGTGGCCACGGGCCTGGCAAGATATTGCTTTGCTTTGAGAGGTCTGTCAAGAAATATTGGTATTGATGCGGCACTGACAGCGTACCATGCCTATGTGCAGTCCAGGCTCAGGTATGGAATTATCTTCTGGGCGAATTCGGTTGAAGCTGATAGAATTTTCATTCTTCAAAAAAGATGCTTGAGAAGTATTTTTGGATTGAGACCTGATGACTCATGTAAAGGCGTTTTTATTGCGAATAAAATACTATCTTTGTATATTTTATACATATATGAATGTGTATTGTATATAATCAATAATTATAATGATTTTAAAACTTTTCTATTGAAACATGAATATAATACTAGGGGCAAGACCTATTTAAGTGCTGAAAAAACAACTCTCACATATATACAGAAAAATGTTACTCATTTTATACTAACAGTCTGGAATAAATTACCTCAAAATTTTAAAAGTAGGCATATTGTAAAACAAAAGAAATTGTTAAAAAGTTTTTTACTTAGAAAATGCTATTATAGTGTTAAAGAGTTCATGAATGATGGAGACTTAAATGAACTTTAAAATAGTTAATAGATAGTGTTAAGGTTTTTTAGGGTAGGTTATAGGTCTCTTTCTTGTAACGTGATTCACATCTGTAAAGATATAATGGATCAAATAAAGTATATCTATCTATCTATCTATCTATCTATATATATATATATATATATATATATATATATATATATATATATATATATATATATATATATATATATATATATATATATATATATATATATATATTGCTCACATAAATATGAATAAATTTTTATCAAATAGTCTTATACTTCATTTTGCTCCAAGTTAGCTCATTTCTTTAGAAATTATCATTTTCATAAATAAAAAGTGAGTTATCCAGAGTGTAGAAGAATCCTATTGGAAATAAGAAAGATTAGTAGCTATTAGACTCTAATTGTACTTTATTTCTACTTTAACTGAATACCGACAACAATCAGTATCAAATATACAATATAATATAATATATAAATAGTGAAATACTGCAGGTCATTGAATTGATTAATAATATACTGTATTATTTGACAATGAACAGATATTATCTATGATCTCCAAGCTTATCTGCAATTTGAAGTTAAGTATCAAGAACCTATTGTTAATGTTTATTCTTTAAGCCAATGAATTAAACCTGATATTTATTAATTGCTTACTATATGTTAATATAGAAACAAACTCTTGTATTAGTACAGCTATCTGTATTTACAAATGGAAGATTAGTTATATTATTGACATCCAGTTTTTTTTATTCAAAAGTTCAATCAAGTGTTTAGATAACGACAAAAATAATTATGTAATAACTCTAAATGTATATAGTATTAATCACATCATTTCTTTCAAAAAGATACTTCAACGTTGCACTTAGATTACTAAAGTAGTTGAATTGACTGGAATTGTCAATTTATGTTTGGTATTTTGTGGCTTCAAAATTTTTTTTGTGGGGAAATTGTTTTATAAAAAGACAACCTGTATTAATTTCTTCAAATCTATATTTTTAGGAGCATTGCTTCTCAATTGTTGATTAAACTGTTTTATGTACCTACTGCACTACTTTCAGGTAGAATTGTTGGAAAAATGAGAGTTAACAACAGAAATTTTAATTTATCTTTTACCTTATAACATATTTGTTACACTTTGGTAAAAACTTGAGGCACATGTCTTCTTTCACAATCAATTAATTAGTTGATGATTTTTTCGAAAACCATCCTTGTTACATAAGTAAAGACCATGTCATGACAAGAAAAATATCATTTTCATCAAGATGGTAGAGTTGAAAAATGTATATATACTGTTCTATAAATAAATTATGGATATATACTCGGATATATATATATATATATATATATATATATATATATATATATATATATATATATATATATATATATATTATGCAATTAGGATAAAAATATTTGGGTATAGCAGCAAGCAAAACGTGTACTCTTATAATTCTTTTGAGGTTTCGGCGGTTTTTAATGGGATGAAGTTACTTGAAGGTTACGTTTTGGCAAATTTGGATGTTGTCTCTTCATTTAATAATGTTTACTTAGATTTATGCTTAAGAGCAATTGATAAAAGATGGGATCGTGTTAGCACTCATTGTAGTATTGATAAGGAAACTTTTTTCAATTAATAACTCTTTTATTTGATAATAATTATTTTTCATTTAATAACAAATTTTATAAACAGATTTTTGAAACGCCTATGGGAGCAAAGATTAGCCCTATTATCGCGATGTATGTCATGGATGACGTGTTAGATGGGATTTTGCAGGTTTTACCTTTAAATTTTTTCTTTATTAATAAATATGTAGATGATTTAATTGTAGCTTTACCAATTGGCGGAACTACAGAGGTAGTTGACGTCTTCAATAGTTTTGATTCCTTCAAATAGTTCACCATAGAACTTGAGGATGAGGAACATAGTGTTCCATTTCTGGACACAAAATTTCGTCGTACAAGGGAAAATACCATAGTCATTGACTGGTATAGAAAACCTATTAGTAGTGGAAGATATATGAACTACCACTCGTATCATAAACAGTCCATGAAAGTTAATTTGGTGAAACAGATGAAGCGTCGAGTGCTTTGTATTTCTGACAATTGCTTCCATCAGAAGAATTGAAAAATTTTATATGATTTGTTTATTGATAACTCTTATCCTCCTGCTTCACTAAAAAAGATCCTTTTTGGTACGTCGACCATGTCAATACAAGATACAATTAATAATATAGGTGTTTCACAAGTTGCAACTACTGCCAATGAAGCAGTTGATTCGACCCATGTTCAATTTTTCTTCACCTCACTTCCTTATGTTGCTGATGTTTCTTCAAGATTTCTTTAAACGTCTAATTACCTCTGGAGCAGTTATAATTTCAGCTCCACCCGCAATTTTTCTTCTAGGTTTCTTGTCTTCTTTTCCTCTGTGTTGTCACCATTTCCAGAAGCAGCTCTTCAAATGAAGTCCCGTTATCTGGCTTCACAATTCCAAAACCGATATCTCGTTCTACATGTCTGGATGTTCCAGTTTCATCATTTTGTTTTTCCGCTTTCTCATATTCACTATTAGTACACACTTGTCGAGCTGAATTAATACACACTTCCACAGAGTAGAATTTTAGTGAGACAAGTGTGTACTAGTACAAAATAATAATAAACGCTTAATCTAAAATAAAAATAACGACTGTAGGTTGAAATTGAACTGTTTCTTACCATATTTGTAGTTAAAAAACTTCAAAAAACTCACTTGGAACTATGATGTCACACGATGAGTAAACGTCTACCAACTATATGCACTGTGTATGGTGAGAGGTTATATATATATAAAGCTTTTCCCGCCAATATAGCAATTATCTTAACTTCGGCTGTAGCTTACAATGGCCTTTTATGAACCTTTAGTTACTGTTTTATAGATAGCCCCACCAGTATGTTATCGGAATGAGAATTATTTGGCGCTTACACACTTACCCCGAAAACAAACTTACCCCACTTCACCTTACCTATATTAGTACACAAAACATGCAATATCAAATAATCATTTATGTACAATTTAGTATTGGTAAGTATTTCAATCAGGTTAACAAATTAAATTTCTTCTTTTAATGAGCATATTTCGTATAAATTGTTGACAACATTATTTTCAAAATGTGTTCTAACCTCTAACCGATTGTACTAATGTTGATTTATATGAAATAAATAAGTACGTAAAAAATTGAAGAAATTAAATTGAATATAGAAATGAATATGAGAAATTACACAATACACAGGAATATTGATTGCAAAAAATAAACGATGATATTGACACCATCATTTCAATCCACGTGAAAAATTTAACTCTTCAACACAATCTGTGGAGGAGCGCAAAACCTCAAAAACTATAAAAGAAGAAGAATTCTATACATTAAATTTGCGGCGATTTGAGGAAAGTGTTACTACCGACATTCCCTAATAGTCTAAGAGCTAGCGAATCATACGACTAACTGGTTTCCCACAAAGCTAGAAAAATTTTTAATGATGTTTTATTATCGGCCAATTATCATGCCTTAAATTTTTGAAAATGTCAACAAAAATTTTTTTTATCTGCTTCCACAAGGCTACAATTTTAATATGCTGTAATTTACATATGTTCAAGTGTAAAAAAAATTGACAGCCTACTTTGACGGTTGCAAGTATGTGCCAGAAGATAGCAAAGTTGTCATCGGGAAGATAATTCACAACCTGCTCTCACAAGGCTAAAATGTTGAGGGTATGTTCTTTCAATTGTTATATGTGAAAAGCCAGAACTTTCTTGGGGTTGCAGGTGCCAGACTAGTATACAATGAGTTTCAAAAAGTATGCACCACATGGAAAACATTTTATTATCCATTTGTCAGAAAACTTTATCCTTGATAAAAACTGGTGGATTGCCAAAAACTTGGATTCCAGATGTCAAAATTCTAAATTTATCAACTGTGTACAGGGGAGAACACGAATTTTCAGATTTCTTGGTCACATAAAGATTGCCAATAGAACAGTGTTAACAATAAGTTCCATTTTCACTAAGGTTAAGGATAAAACACCTTTAACTTCACAATCTCATATAGTATACAGCATTCCTTGCTCCAATTGTGATAAATTATATGTAGGTCAGACGTCTAGAGCCCTTAAGGATAGAATTACCTCACATAAGAGTGACTGTAGGTGTCATCCTGAAAGATGTGCTTTGAGTGAACATGTGAATATTACAGGTCATATTATGAATTTCAGTAACACCAGGATATTGACGAGGGAAAAAAATTCAACCAAGAGACTGTTTATGGAGATGGCTTACATTTCACAATCAGAAAATTGCTTAAATAAGAAAACTGATTCATATCATCTTAGTGAAATTTATTCCTTTTTGTTAGATTTAGATAAAAACATCCATGTAAGAAATGTTGAGTGAGGGAGGAGTTGTCTTTCCTTTTTGAGTCATTTATACTTCTGGCTATTTTATTTGTTAGCAGTGGCCAATTTGTGGACCGTAGCTGTCATATTTTCACATTAGAGTTTTCTTGTTGATGCTGTCTATGTCTACTTTCTTGATCAAGATGGCTGGTCGCGTCTCTTTTTCAGTCAATATGTAATGACGTAAGTAGATATTTATATTCTATTAGTTTTTAAATTAACTTAACTTCAACGATGTTTTATTTCCTCTAAATTAATTATGTTTTGTTTTATTTTATTGTGACCATTTAACTTATAATGATGGTTGATGATCATCACATTTTGTGCTCTCGATCAATAATGTTTTATAGAAATCAATAATGCTGTATCTCGATTTTTACATCTTTTGCAATCATTCTCAAAGACACAGTGATTATTGTTAGTGTTGGCCGTTATGGAACATTTTTTGATTTTCTTTTGTGCTTATTTTGTAGCTTCCCTGAAGATGACAATAATCATTGTCGAAATATCGGAAATATAGTGTTATAAGATGTACACGTTTTGCTTGCTATACCCAAATATTATTATCCTAATTGCATCCTAACTAGTCAGCAAAGACTACCCTTCTTATATATATATATATATATATATATATATTATTACATATATATATATATATATATATATATATATATATATATATATATATATATATATATATATATATATATATTGAAGTTAAAACTAGGATATTTATTCGAAACAAATCAAATAAACCACGTAAACCGCTGATTTAACGAGTTCAGATACGAAATATTCCCACCTACCTTACGGTTGATGTTAGAACCGATAAGATGATTATCACACTCGATGGAAAATAATGGACATGTATTTTGTTCTTCTGGAGTAGGACGAGTTCTCGTTGCCGGACTGTTTCACCTGTATGAAAGTCATGGTTCATTTGTTTCCGACTGGTGGGCGCTGTGTCATATTTAAACGCCACTGTGTTGCGAATGAGAATCATCAGAACGTTTGAAATGATGGGGTGGTTATCACATTCGGTAGATGGATGGATAATACTGATGAGCTCTAAAAAGGACGAAACAGCTATCTATTATCTTCTATCGAGCGTGATAATCATCTTAGTATTTTTAAAATTTACCATCTTAGGTAGGTGGAAATTTTCGATGCATCGTGAACTCGTATAACCAACTCCGCTAGGGATGTGTGTATTTGTTTCACATACATATGAATTTTCACACATACTTATATATATATATATATATATATATATATATATATATATATTGGGATATTGTTGGGGTCATTTGTTACCTTTTCTCTTTAGACCCTGGTTCCTAAGACTCACGGTTAAGGAGATATGATTTTTTTTCTCAAATTTTGTGAAATTCCGCCTTCAAACCCTCATAAATTTTTTATTTATACCTGTGAAAGCCCAATTTTTCCAACTGAATATTCTGCAATGTGTGCTTGGTCAAATAGTTGATATTTTTTATTACAACTGTTGGTACCAAAGGCGCATACGAGGTTTTTTATTCCACAAAATTAGTGATGTTTTGAAAATGAAACTCAAAAATTCAATGTTGAAAAAAGTAACAACAATTGAGAGCTTCACTCTCCTTTAAAAACGTCTTTACTTTATAATCTTTTTAACTGTATGCTAAACATTGATAAGAAAAAAACATCTCTGCTTCAAATTGCGGATATTCCTTCAGAAATACGGAAATCGTTCGGACTTAGTGAGGAAACTAATTTTATTTTTATGATCGTTTATTTGAACAAAAGTTAAACTACTAACAATAATTTGATATGTAACTGTTTTCTAGTTATAAATTTTGTTCAATCTGTCCCCCCTTGTTCCTGATGCACGTCTGGCACCTCTTTCTTACTTCAGCCGTTACGGTAGCTAGTTATTTGTTGAAGCAGAAATATTTCTCTTTTTGCTCGATCGAAATGTGATTTTAATATCGTTTATTTCAACAAAAGATGAAATAATAACAATAATTCAATACCTAACTGCTCTCTTTTTGTACATTTTTACTTGAAGCAGAAATATTTATGTGTAATAATAAATGTGTACCAAGAGAGCAGACAGGTATTAAATTATTATGAGTGGTAACTTTTGTTCGAATAAACGATCATAAAGCGAGGCCTCGGTAGACCAGCGGTAAGGTGAACCGCCTTATACCGTTTGTAAACCGAGGATTGTGGGTTCGAGTCCCACCTTGCTCTTGGGTGTTGTGTATGTCCAGAATTTAGTGGTTATAGATTTAAGAGAAATTGTTGGGTAATGTGCATCGTTCACAAGCCCATTGGCCGTTCGGAACCGGCGTTAAACTGTAGGTCCCTCGAGTAAAAAAAAAAAAAAAAAAAAACGATCATAAAATCACATTTTGATCGAACAAAAAAGAGAAATATTTCTGCTTCAACAAATAAGTATCTTCCGGAACAACTGATGTAAGAAAAGTGCCGGACGTGCATTTGGATCAAAGGAGAACAGTTCGAACAAAATTTAAAACAAGAGAACAGTTATTGTTAGTAGTTTAACTTTTGTTCGGATGAACAAAAGTCATAAAAATAAAATCATTTTCGTCCTTCTGAAGGAATACTCGCAATTTGAAACAGAAATATTTTTTTCTTATCAATGTGTAGTATACCGTTGAAAAGTTTATCAAGGAAAGAAGTTTTTAAAGGAGAGTGAAGCTCGCAATTGTTGTTACTTTTTTCAACATTGAAGTTTCAAGTTGATTCATTTTCACAAAATCACTAATTTTGTGGAATAAAAATCCTCGTACGCGACTTTAGTACCAACAGTTGTAATGAAAAGTATTAACTATTTGAACAAGCACACATTACAGAATATTCCTTTGAGAAAATTTGGCTTTCACAGGTATTAATAAGAAACTCATGAGGGTTTAAAGCAAAATTTTGGAAAATTGAAAAATTATATCTCCTTAACCGTAAGTCTTAGGAACCAGGGTCTGAAGAGAAAAGGTAGCAAATGGCCCCAACAATACCCCTTAAAATTTTGGTGCTTCTTGTGCCGAACATTCTGTATATATATATATATATATATATATATATATATATATATATATATATATTTATATATATACATTTATTATATATATATATATATATACATATATTTATTTATATATATATATATATATATATATATATATATATATATATATATATATATATATATATATATATATAATATATATATATATATATATATATATATATATATATATATATATATACATATATTATTTATATATATATATATATATATATATATATATATATATATATATATATATATATATTTCAAAAGTTTTTATTCCATCGTGTAACTTCTGTGGCCAACATGGAATTTTATATTCACGCAACTTCGGAAGCTCTGGTTGACCTTTGGGAATTGACTTTCGTCTTCTATATTCAATACCTCATCACTTTTTTCATATTGCAGTTTTATGGCAAGTATATACGATCTCGGTCACGATATCTTCGAGAAAATTGCAATGACCTCTTGTAGGTAATAAAGTATGAATAAGTCATTATAGAACATAAAGAAAATATTCGATTGGAAGAATATGAAATAGAAGTTTGATTATTGAAGTCCCTATGTTTGTCATTCCAAGTTCTTGATATTATAATGGAAATATGATTGCCTAAATTGGTTAGAAAAGAGTTTCATAAATTCCTTGCTTGCCATTTAAGTTATTCGTTCTAAAGCTTATTTATTTTGATTAGGAAGAAGCTGTGGTATTTTTGTATTATATTATATTATATTTTCAAATATTTTTTAATCTGCTTGCTATTGAAATTACCTATTTACCAATATAAAAGTATCTGAAAACATAACTTGAGTAATTCGAATATCTAACTTTTTGACCTGATGTAAGGACTATTATTTATTATTAACAGTGAACTGTATTCGCTTTGTTTGTCAATTCATTTCTATAGAAAATCATACAAAATATAGGGACCAATATTGTGACGAACAACTATAATGTTCGCAAAAATAATAAAATAATTTACACTATTCAGTTCAGCTTCAAACTTCAACTTTTCGAGCGCCGCTATAGAGTAAGCCATGTTATAATATTGATTATTTTTTTCGTATAATTTTCAACCAATCAAAACGATCAATTTAGTTAAGTTACCTTGTATAATTTAGATTATATAACTCATGTATGAATAAGGCAATAGAATCTGTGATTTTGCATAACTACTGCGTATTGATAAGTGAATATACCCTTGACGACGTAATATAATCGTTTTGGTGTTTCGCCTCGTGTCAAAATGTGAATTTTTTCGAATTGACGATGTTTTGACGTTTGTCAAAAAAATTAATATTTTTTATTCGTTATATAATCGTAACGAATACCACTCGAGCAATCGAAAATAATCGTTATACTGACCTCGTCACTCGACGTATTTTCTTCACCACTCGAGCTGCGCTCTCGTGGTGTTTCGCAAAATACGTCTCGTGACTCGGAAGTATAATTTTCGATGCTCTTGTGATATATAATATCCTATATTATAACTGAATATAACATATTATAACTGATAATACCTGATTATACATAATTACAAATCGTGTCAGTTTGACAGAATAATCGGTCGGATTATTTAAACTGTCAAACTGATACTCTTTGTAATTATGCAACAAGTTGTCGATGTATAACCTGATCATTTTGAAGTACTTATAGTATTACTACTGAAAACTATCGAAGAGATTAAGGAAACCATACCACTAGTAACTGTGAATGATTTTCATTGTACTATGTACTCATTGTTAAGCTAGAGCCACCACGGTGGCGCCACTGTGTCAAAGAAGCAAGTGCGATGTCGTACGTATTCCTGCGTTCACATAAACACCATAGAAATCTTTAATATCAGATATATCTTCTTTTGCGTGAGCGAATTACAAATGGTACATGTTATACAGATTTTGTAGATCTTAGGAATAGTCCAGATAAGTTTAATATCTACAAAAATCAGCATTGTAACTTTTTACAAGATTATAAGCTGCTCGAAAGATAAAATTACAAGATGAGAGACCAGTCCCAGAGATAGTACACTTCTGTAGAGAAGCTGTTTCTTACCTTAAGGTGAGATTGGAAAAATGAAAATTTAGACAAGCTCCATCCAGGACTTCTTTTTTCCATCTCTGTCTGCAATAATCTTTTGACGACATATACCACATAACAGGCCAACTCTTGATTTATATCATGAATTGTTCTTTGTCAAATCTCTCAAAACTGATCATGTATGTATTCACTGGCATATCCAGGAAGCTAGAGTGCGCGTGGCACAAGATCGGACAATGCGATGACGTGGCGGACGCAAAAAAATTGCATCCCCGAACACGACCAATTGCTCTATCAAGGTTAATATGCAATGATCCGTAAAAAACAACACTACCATATCCTTGGTATCCCAATGTACGAACACCGTAAGTCTAACTGACTAACACTAACCGGAAAGTAAGTTCATCTGCAAATATCATTACAAAGTATTCCTTCTTGCTAGATGAGTAGATGACCTTCTAGTACAACATTCCACAGCAGATGCGATAAACGATATGAGCTATATCACCAAGCTTCAGTATATCTTTTTCTTTCGTATTGATTGATGTATAGTCGAAAAAGCTCTGTCTATTCGTGAAGATGACAAAATTAAAATCATTATAATTTCAATTGCCATGGCCAGTTTTATGTGGAGGGGAGTTTTGATTTGTTCAGCTCAGGCGCTTATCACGTAGTAACTCCGGATTCTATCAACTATTTTGAATTTAAGGTTTTAATTAAGTTTCAATAGCATTGGCACGAAAATATTGGTTCAGGAATACTTCATTTTCATCATAAAAACAGTTACAAATGAATACTTAAATTTCATATTCAAGTATATAAGGATAAAAGATTATGCAATTGATGAATCTCGAGCAATCTATGAAATTTAATATAATCGATACGTGCCGTACCAGCTTCCATGTGTAATAGGCTAATAAACAGAAAATAAAAAATCAGTAATATCGTAGTATTCCAAGGTGAATATTATCAACAATCATGTATACTAGTCATTAAATGAATTTTGATAATATTGAATAAAAGCGACAGGTTGTTCCTGGAAGCTGCAAAAATGATTCACTTATTATAACAATAATATGAACTCCGTGATTTCATTCTTTCATTGTATTGTGTGACCTGTTTCACAATCGGTATTCCTCTGTTCTCTGTTATTACAAGATTTTTAGTTGTTTTTTATTCCATAAAATACACACTATTGCAGTGTACCGAAGGAAAGCAGTCAGGCGCGGGAGTATTTTTTCCATCCATTTTAGACCTCCTAGAGAACGAAAAATTTTTGTCTGATGTATATATATATATATATATATATATATATATATATATATATATATATATATATATATATTTGCTTGCTTGTGTTACCTGCATTACAAGTTATTGCAAGGTAACAATACAAAAAATAAAATTGTTGTATCTGCAGAGATGTATAACATCTGTACGCAGCACAAACTATGGCTGTTATTTTTTGATCTTACTATTCATTTATGATAGTTGTTCCTATTTACTTATTTTTATTCATTAACTTCCTTTTTTTCCTTTTCATTTATGAATATTTTGTACTTTTTTTTCATTTGTTTATTACTTAATATTTTGAGTTCATTTGGAAGTGAGTTAAAAGTTTTAGTTGCCACAAATTCTGATATTTTTTTACCTGCTCCCAATGTAGGTTTAGGTAGTTGTATAGATTTATTCCTTGTGCTAACATCATTGTCTATATATCTATTTCTTAGTTCTTCATAATGAATAATCAAAGCTTGCAAATTATATTTTTCATTAATGTTAAGTGGCAATACATCATTTACTTTATTATTTTATACAATTTTTACAATCTTTTCATGTACTTTGACTAGCGGTATCAGTACTGTTGCGCTAGCACCACCCCATGCAACAATTCCATATGTAGCTTTACTATAGTATAAACCAAACATAATAGCTTTCAAAGAATTTAAATACAATATATTTTTTAATTTTGCTAGAATATAAATTAAATATTTAGTTTTATTTATAATGTTTTTTACTTGTTTTTCCCATCTCAAGTGCTCATCTATTATTATTCCCAGATACCTAGTTTCATCCACTCTTTGGATAGTATCACCATTTATTGTAATGATAAAGTTATCAGGTTGCATGTCTACGTAGTTGGAAAAAGTCATACAGACGGTTTTTTTACTATTAAGAACTAAAAAGTTATTGTGTAGCCAAGTATTCAATTTATGCAAGATCAAATTAAGTTTATTTTGTAATGTTATCCAATTTATATCATAGTACAAGAGGACTGTATCATCAGCAAAAGATAGAATCAAGATATTATCGTTATTTTGTATTGTAAAAATGTCATTCATATAAATTATAAAGAGCAATGGGCCAAGGATAGTTCCTTGTGGAACACCAGTGTTAACTGTTTTTTCATCACTGACGACGCCATCGATTTTAACCACTTGTTTTCTATTGCTTAGGTAGTCTTTAATTAATAAATTTGGTAATCCTCTTACTCCTATGTTATCAAGTGTTTCCAACAATAAATGGCGATTTACAGTGTCGAACGCTTTGGCTAGATCAAGGAAAACAGCAGCAATTGGTGTGCTTTTATCTAATTTCTGGTATATGTGAGTGGTTACACATGCTAATGCTTCGTTGGTTCCTTTTTTTTTGGAAAAACCATATTGTTGCTTTGATATTATTTTATGTTTTTCAGCAAATTGTAGTAGCCTTATTTGTAGTACTTTTTCACATATTTTTGCTAAATTCGATATTAAAGATATAGGTCTATAATTGGTAGGCTCATGTTTATTACCTGATTTAAAAATAGGCACTACTTCAGCTTTTTTAAAAGCTGTTGGAAAGATTCCTTGTGTAAGCATCATATTTATTATATGTGCCATAGGACAAGCAATGAAGTTGGATAATGTTTTAATAACAGAAGCATGTATACCATCAATCCCACCAGCTTCAGATTCTGAGCTATTTATTATTTCACTTATTTCTAATGGACTAGTTGGTACAAAAAATATAGAACCAGGATTGGTTCTAGCTTTGGTTTTAGTCTTATTTATTTGTTAATTTTTTTGTTAATTTTTTTGCTATATATATATATTTTTTTTTTGCGGTACATATTGCCATCTCCAGCGGCTCCCATCGAGGCAAATCAGCTGAAATTTTGTACCTGGGATTGTTCTCATTACAGAACGAAACTATCAGAATTTGGTTAAATTTTTCCGACCGCCGTATTTTTACGCCATTTTTCTTTTTTCGTGGTTTTCGAAAAATTTCCGAACTCTACAGGTTCTGCCGATTGAGGTAGAGGATTGGTCAGTACATTGAGTTTATGTTGACTCGAAATCGTTCTTGGTTTCAACCCTTTTTCTCAGCCACGATGCAATTCGCAATATTTTTTAATAAAATGAATCATTTTCTTTTTTTCAATTCGGTTTGCGTGATTTTTCGAAATATTCTGTTAAAATCGCATCTCGACGCGATGCATTTCGCGCGAAAAATACGACCTCAAAGATGGAGCTCTGCTGCTCACTTAATTAATGTTGAAGAAATAGGTAAGTTTGCTATGTTCCTGAAACCCTCAGATTGGCTCAAATTGCAGCTTTCGGTAGCATTGGTCATCGAATTTTTGATATGACTCTCGCTAAAGTTGATTTTAGCAAAGAGAGTTACTAAGCAAATCGCTAGAAACAATAATTATGAAACAGATATAGTGAAAAATATGGTATACAAAAGGTTCTACTTCTAAAGTTTATACTCAAAACAGTACAGTCAAAATATAGCTTTTTATCTTATGTTGAAACCCTCAGCTAAAATCGTTCCTTTCTGGAAATAATATCAATGTATCGTTAAGAGCCTATGATATTATCAGAGAACATATCAAAAACAATAAACTCAAAATTAATGAAAACTGGAGTATATATGATATGATACAACACAAAATACAAACATTTTGAAACTTCAATTATTGAACATGAAAGCAATTCTGATAATAAAAAATTAGGCTCTTATTAATCACTGAGAACCACTCATTTAGCCAAGACTTCTAAATATTGAATAGGGAAAGTAGAGGTTTAAGTTGAGATTATACTTTTCAAGAACTTTTAAAAACCGAAAAATTCAACTACCTTATCTGGTTTTCTCCTTGATGTTCTGGTAGAACTCGATAATAGTCTACTACCTTACTTGTTCAATATTCCAGTACCCAGACTATTCCAAATCAACTTCTACATAATTGCGATTGTATATTGATACCTGTATCTGTAGAATTACATATGTCAGTGTTTAGTCCGTATTAGATGAAGAAATAATACGTCGAAACGCCTGTCATGCATTTTTGACAAGTCGATGTGAAAATCAATATTGTGTATATATATATATATATTTTTTATATATATATATATATATATTGTCGGATATTTTAAATGGTAAAGTCTATGGGTTCTTGGCAAATAGAAAGGCCACTATATGAGAGACAACTAATTTTTTAACTATGTCTATATTACATAGAACTGTTCTATCCTTAATCAGCACTAGCTAACTTGGCTGGACAATATACCATATTTAGAATACAACATGTATAGGTAAATAACGTATAACACATAATGAAAAACCTCTCAATAGTAATTACAGTAGAAAAACAATAATAACAATAACTAAGTTGTTAGTAATGAGACTAGTTTTCCAGATAAATTTTCAACTTCAAATTGGGAACAATCATTTTCAAATAGAGAATTAACAAAATCAAATTGAGATAAACAACTTCAAAATAAGAATAATCATTTTCACATTGACATTTAACAAAATCAAATTGGGATAAACAATATCAAAATGGAAATAATCATTTTCATTTTGGGAGCAATCAATTTCAAATTGAGCAGCCAGTTTTAAATAAAAAGAAATAATGAATAAGTACTTCTATTCCAAAAGTAAATAAGTAATAAACAAGAAACAGAAATAATAAATTAACTCAAAAAATAAAATGTAAAATCTACCATTTTCAAGGAATCCGGTATAAAGCGTTGAATATGTGCAACATATTACGCACAATGAGCTACGGTTATTTGTGATATTATATTTGACCGTATAATATTTTCCAAACGTTGAAGGCGGTAGTCAGTCTGCGTAATATATTTTATTCTACCTTCAGATTCCAAAATTTCTGGCATTTGTACTGAAAGATCACTTTTTACTCCAGCTTTAAGGCAGACCAAGTATTTCCAATGGCATTAAATTGCGGCTGTACGGAGGAAACCTGAGTGGGCGATGCTCATAAAATTCTTGTTCTTGGAAGATTTCCTCCACTGATGCATGGCAAGGAGCATTGTCAACGACCAAAACCACTCCTTCATATATGTTTCGAGCATTTCGAAGGCATTGCCGCACAAATTCATTTGACTCTGGTTTTTTAAAAGCCCCCCTTCTTATTACATGGTGAATGAGACCCATAGTGCCAATACAACCTATGGCATATATATTAAATTTGAGCCTTTGCTACCTGCCGATATAATATATGTACACCGACTTCATTTTTTGGATCTGCCTTTTTTTCGCGATATATACAGGTTAAAATTTGTTCAGTCCGTATATACAATTGGAATATTTTCGGCTTGATACTGCAGAAGTTGTTGAACGTATTATCGCCTTTTTATTTTATTTTCCTCTCGAGTTGACCTTTCCGGTCCTCTTCGAATATCTTCTAGAGTAAACAATAATCTATCTAAAAGTTTTCGTACACATTCTGTGGAAAGAGTAATTTGGTAATTGTTGAACAATTTTATTTTCAATTCTTTTAAGATAATTTTAGGGTTTTCTTGAATCATATTTTCCATAAATCTGTGATGTTCATCCACTAATTTTACTCTTCTCTTACCGCCACGCACTTTTTGTTACAGTTTTTTGCTTCACCCATCTGTAAGCGGTTGATTTTTTAATATTTAAAGTGTTTGCCAGACCTTTCCAGTCGCCACTATTATTATACAAAGCACAAATTTGACTTCTTACATAATCTGTTCTCTTTTTCCTGTTTTCCTTCGCACTTAAATAAGTTAATTACATTTGAATAAGTAAATAAATGAATTAAATTGACTTTCAAACGCCGCAGAAATATAGGTATCATATCTGTGATCAAATCTGTGATAATTCCCAATTTTAAATTGATAACTGCCAATTTGAAAATGATTATTCTCATTTAGATATTGTTTATTCCAATTTGATTTTGTTAATTCTCAATTTGAAAATGTTTAGTCCTAATTAGAAATTGAAAAGGGATAGAGATATATATAACCCACAACTTATTATTATTTTGTTATATTGTCAATTTCTTAGAAGACTCTGTGACGACTATTGAGAGGTTGTTTCACTATGTGCTATAGGTTAGTTTGGTATACATGTTGTGTTCTGAATATGGTATAATATGGTCTAGCCTAGTTAGGTAGTCCTTATGAAGGATTGAACATTGCTTCTCACACTTCGAGCAATAAAAATAGAATTCGAAATGATACATTCTAAGACACTCTCAGATACAGTCTGATAACCTACCAAGCCCAAGAACAAGCAATCCAAATATATATATATATATATATATATATATATATATATATATATATATATATATATATATATATATATATATATATATATATATATATATATATATATATATATATATATATATATATATATATATATATATATATATATATATATATATATATATATATATATATATATATATATATATATATGTATATATAATAAATATATATATATATATATATATATATATATATATATATATATATATATATATATATATATATATATATATATATATATATATATATATATATATATATATATATATATATATATATATATATATATATATATATATGTATGTGTGTCAGTATGTTATAAGTATAACGTCAGTAATGTATTCATTATTTTCTGCAAATTCAAACATCAGAAATAACAAAACCAGACGAATGTGGCCTCCGTTTGATAGAATGAGGATTTTCGCATCCGGAAGCACATGCAGTGAATAGCTTAACAAATAAATGATGTGATAGAGCCGCATCAGGCAACCCGGTAATTTCCTCTCGGATACGTTGGTAACACGGCAAACTCATGAATTCTCTATATCAGCTACCTATCCGTTGAATTACAGACAAAGTCGGGCGAGTAATGTTCTTCGAGATGTGAGCTCTAGAAGCAGACACACCTATATATCCTATTATTCTAGAACTGTTTTCCATGTATTTATCTGTTCAAGTTGAAAGAGTTTTTCGTTGCGAATTGAAAAAATATCAGGTGAAAAAACTTGAGTGGCTTGCAGGATTGAAAATTGAACACGTTTTTTGTGATTCTTTTTGAGGTATGATATCGCATCGCATCGACTGTGTTAGGTTTCTCAAAATTTATTTCTGAATCCCAGTTTTTTGAAACCTTTCTATATTAGCTATAAATCTGAACAACACATAATGAATTATTTGATCTGCTCCCTGTATTTGAGTTGAAAAAATTAAATTCGTTTTGTACTATTCTCAGTAGGGTTAATCTACTTATTATATTTCAAATTATATCCGTATTTTCACACTACTTCAAAAAAACAGTTAATTATCTGAAACTTAATTAATCTCAGAATCTAAGTTCTAGGGGATGAAATCATACAATTAATAATTTATTCGAAATTTATTGGATGTGTTGTATTCTCATAAATTTTTTGTAAGACCTTGGTTCAACTAAGTAGCATTACTAGTGGTCTTAATTATTAAAATTTCAATGAGTTTCGAGAATTCATTAATTCAAGTACTGTCTTAATTGAGTTTTAAAATTTAATTTCATACGCTAATTTCAAATTTCCATATTATATGACATGGAAAAGTGATGCTTCAATCAATTTTCTCCTATCCCAAGCGAGCAACTATTTCAAGGGCACTCAACTTGCCTAATGTGCATAAATGTGAGGGGGACGGGGAATAACTAGCAGTTATATTATGTAGAAGCATTTTTCTCTCAAGGATATGTTTTGAGAAAATGATTTTCATTTTACTTGAAATTATTAATTATTTTGTTGTGTATAAGTTTTAATTTTTTAACACATAGGTATTGGATTATGGTAAGTTATAAATTAGGTACTATTGTATATATTTGAACAGGACGAATATGTCTGTTGGCACCTAGTTTCTCGGATTTCGATCTCTGTTGTGAATAATAGTTATCTACGAATATTCGTTAATGTCACTGTGGATTTCTCATTCCTCTTTATTTTTGGTAAAACTTCTATAGAGTAAAGAACTGATGAGATTCAATAAAATCGAAATATCAAACTCTGAATCTGGGCTCTGGTGATATGTCATATTTATGATATTTATTGTTATGATATGGAGGCAGATTTACCTTTGGTGAAACTCAAATAGCTGATTCTCTTTTTTGGTAGTTTTCAATTGTTACATTCTATTCCTTTTGAAATTATTATTTGATAATTGTTTCATGAGTATGATTTATTCATTAAGGAATCTGATACACGGTCTTTTGAATAAAATATTCATGCATTTACGCATTTCAAATCGGCTCACGTTGAGTGAAATTTATAAATTTATATGGGATTTGGGTATTCATATCAAAGCATCCGTCAGCAGAATTGACTTTTTGAATGTTCGAAATGTTTAAAATAATGATCGTATTTTAAATAATATTCACGGCAATATGAATGAATGAAATAATTATTGACAATTGACGCCATTCATAATCTGTCACTGCTGTCTTCTTTCATTGTTCCTCTGTGTGTCGTCGGCGTCTGGATTAAAGATTGTTGTGTATATTGAACTAAGATGCTCCAATTTTTATATACACGTGTAAAAGTAATACAGATAATCACAGTTTCTACTTATTATTAGTTATTTATGTACCAAGTGCGTTATATCGCATCATTCATCCCTCGGGCCAGAGGCCCTCGGGCCGAATATTTCCCTCCGGGCGTAAAACATGATGATAACCCAATTTATAATTACCTATTTCGCAAGTTATTCTTAGTAAATATCGAGGTGAAAATGATTTCATACAGAAATCAAAAAATTTTTTTTTGTATTTATTTAGCGTATGGCTACATCACAGGTAAGTATATAACAATTTATTGATGCTGTCATTTTTCTTGAATCCTTTTTTGCGCCTGTGATTCTCTTGCCAGGAGATCTAAGGATAATATAAAGACTGTCTGGCGCCTCTTGTGTTAGTTCATTTAGCATTACCCAGGGTGTAGGCTATTTTGTGAAAAATTTAAAAAGTAGTCATTTCTATTAATCCACCGAACTCTCTAATACACGTTTCAATGCGTCGACCATAATTGTTCACTACTTTTCTTAACTGCTGTCTAGTGATATTCTGACCAGCTTCTCTGATGCGGTCACGAAGCTCATCTCGGGTCTGAGGCCTTGTAACATAAACCTTATTTTTTATCGTACCCCAAAGAAAGAAATCAAGAGGCGTAATATCTGGGGATCTCGGCGGCCAACGAATAAGAGGACTATTTCGTCCTATCCAGCGATTCGGGAAATTCTCATTCAACCAGTTTCTCACAGCAATGGCATTATCGATAGGTGCTCCATCAAGTTGTAAGTGTATATTTTGGCGATAATCAAGAGAGAGATCATCAAGTACATCGCTAAACTCATTTTGTAGAAATCTCAGAAAACTGGCAGCATTTAAATTTTCATGAAAAAAGTATAGACCAATAATCTTTTCATTCAATAAGCCACATAAAACATTCACCTTTGAGGAGTATTACCTCTTACATTATATTATCCAATGTGGATTTTCTTCGCTTCAAACTCTAGTATTTTGTGACGATACAACACCATTTGTTTCAAATGTAGCTTCATCTATGTACCCAGATAATTTGTTTCAAAAACTCAGGGTTCTCTAGGTACATACCTTGCATCCGTAAACAGAATTCCATTCTTGATTCAGTTGTTAAAAAACTTCAGTTGTTAAAAAAAATTTTGGCTTGAAAGGTTTCTTACCGCTTGTTTTCAAACATTTCCAAATATGACTTTTAGAAATATTCGAATTCCTACTTGCATCTCTGAGGCTTGAATGTGGATTATGATTGGAATAATCAATAATGGTTTGATTTGTCCCCGTTTCTCTATTACGATGCTTGTTTGGAAATCTTTCGATTATTCCATGTTGATCAAGAAATCTGTTTATTTTTTAAACTATTACATGGTTAATATTACGTTCTGGATGACGTCTGTTGAATTAATTAGCAGCTTCACGAAAATAACGCGTTCCATCACCAACTAATATTATTAATTCATCTCTTTCCTGTAAAGAATATAACATTTGTAGTGTTTTCCACGCCTTTGAAACAGTATAAAATACCAAACTATCATTGATTGACAGTTAATAAATAGGTACCATAATATTTTTCACAGCACTTTTAGTGGAGTACCCATTCATGCTTTTACTGTGAGAACGTAACTTACTGGTCAATTATTTAACACGAATAATTCTAACAACTGGACGATTTTGGTTCTAGATAATTTTGGAGACTTATCAAGTTATCTTTTCTACACAAAATGGTTATAACATAAAATCACAAGGCCGATATAGGACATCCAATAATGTACAACAGAAAATATTATATATTATAGGTTCTAAGTATCAACTAAACCTAGTGCAATTTTACTCAAATTTCTGTGTTTGGACTGAATATAATCTAGGTTTATACTCCTATATAGAGTTGTAAGTTTTGACTGAGAAAAACACTTATTGTTGAATTTAATTTTTTTCCGTCAGACACATTGCATATTTGAATGATAAAAATTGATACAGATATGTTTAAAGCAATTCTCAATAATATTTTATCACTAGTTTTTTCCAAAAATACCATAATACTCGTAGTACATTTTTTGATGACATATTGAAAAAAATATAATAATTGATTTTCTCGAACATCCTGTATTTTATGATGATAAAAATCGGTATAGGTATGTTTTCAATGATTCGGATTCAGGATCCATCATAATTTTTTTGAAAAAAAATCCCTAATAGTACTTCTTGAAATATGGGTCAATAAGGCAGTTGGCCACGATAACAGTCCTAAAATATAATTACTCCCTTGTTAGATGGACATATCTAATACCTATCTAACAAAAAAAAGTTTTTCAAAATCAATCATATTATATATATATATATATATATATATATATATATATATATATATATATATATATATATATATATGTTATGTATAAATATGCGGTCCTTCAAGTTACCTTCAGAATGAGATAATTATTTCATTTGTAAATAATCTCCCAGTGTTTCAAACACATAATATTTGTAGTCTGTTCTATCGATTTTTTTTTTTTGAAATTTATATTTGATTATATTCTTTTCTTTTACTGAAGGTGCTCGTTTCAATGACAATATGCAAATCCAAGGCATATAAGTGGCAATATTACACTAGTTACACTGCGCGTGTGCAGCAAAGCATTATTACTATAGCAGTCATTTAGTGCATCATGTTTGCTTTCCTATAGTGTAATTTGTTGGTTGAAAAAGCAACATCAGTTACAAGCAACATCACCATAAAGCGGTTGTTTTAAATTATTAAAATCTATTTCTTATTAAAATTATTATTTGATAATTATTTCATGAGTATGATTTATTCATTTGGTAAGTTTTTACAGGGAATTTTTATTGAAATATTAATGCATTGACGCGTTTCAAATCTGCTCACGTTGAGCGAAATTTACCAATTAGTATGTAATTTGGATATTCACATCACAGCATACGTCAGCAAAATTTACGGACATGTGGCAAATCTGAAAATGTACGCTCTCAGTTTTTGCGTGCAAGCTGAAGAATAAAGGGCTTGCTCAGTTAATTCTAAAATCCTTTCCGGAATTTTCTTTTTTATTCCATTAGCCATTCCTCTGCTTTTGTTACCATATAACCGCAGAGTCAGGATATAAGATTATGCCATGTTTTCATGATGCTTCTTTCCTGATCTACGTGTCGGATAAAACGATCGTAAAAAATGAGATTTATTGTGGAACAGTTCCAAATTACAGCTAGTAGTGAGGGAGATGTATAGTCTTGTCTTCTATAGTCAAATTTGAACATTATTATCCTCATAGATCTTTGATGACATATATGAGGCATTATTGCTCACCTATTTGATTTATTATACCTATATATATATATATATATATATATATATATATATATATATATATATATATATATATATATATATATATATATATATATATATATATATATATATATATATATATATATATATATATATATATATATATATATATATATATATATATACCGGGTGTAAATGAGAGATGGGCCACCCCTATAACTTTTTAATGGATTCTTCGATTTTATTGACATCTCAGACATAATTTTGAATTTTTTCACATACAAAATCAATATGGCTGACTTCCGGTTTCACAGAAAACGATATAAGAATTAAAAATTCAAATAGAACACCCTATATATTTTTACATATTTTAATTCTGAAGCTTCAAATACATACATTCCATCTGTCAAATGTCAATTCTAGCGCAGTTTCAATTTTGTTTTTCATTTTGTTTTTTTTATCGTAGATGGCTGCGACGTCGTCTAAATCATACATAATTGATTTAAAATATCGCCCAAATCAATAATTTAAAAAAAATTCGTTTTCGTGTAGTTTGTTAACGATTAAATTCTTTTTCGAACCAAAACTCAGTTTTTTGAATAGAAACATACATGGGCCACCCTATATATCAAAAAGCTCCTTCAAATTCCTTCAAAATGATTCACACATCAGTTTTCTCAATTTCTAAATAACGGAGTAATTATTAAAAATCCTATTCTTATTAGTTCCCTTTGCTCCTGAGACCGACCCTGTTTACGAAATATGAAAAAATTATTTGACGAATGGAATCTATGTATTTGAAGCCTCACAATTAAAATATGTAAAAATATATAGGGTGTTCCATTTGAATTTTCAATTTTTATATCGTTTTCTGTGAAACCGGAAGTCAGCCATATTGATTTTGTATGTGTAAAAAATCGAAATTATGTCTGAGATAAACCGCCCAAATTTCAATAAAATCGAAGTTTCCATTAAAAAGTTAGAGGGGTGGCCCATCACTCATTTACACCCTATATATATATATATATATATATATATATATATATATATATATATATATATATATATATATATACAACTTTCCCTGTTGTCACTACTGTGTTCTTTCATCGGCATCCTTATACATTATTATATATATATATATATATATATATATATATATATATACAGGGTGTCCTAATTGCCATGGGCCACTATTGCTATCTCGGTAATTATAAGAACTACACGGTTGGTCACATTAGACAAAATGTGCAGTTTTTGGAGGACATTGAAAATCTGGTTTCATATTTGAAAAATAAAAATTCTATCTCGAGCTACGGGGGTTTTTCGAAAAATTGCTCAAAATTATTTGATCGAATATCTCAAAAAGTATAATTTTTACAAAAATTTAGTGAGAAGAAAAATTTGTGCATTTTATATGCGGACCTGTATTTTTTATTCCATTTCTCGATAAAACTTTTTTTTTCTTCTGATTTTAAGGATGTATCACATGTTCATATTTGTTTACGTTTTAATGATGAAAACACAAAATTTAATTGGTATTGAGTTTTTAAAAAAATGAGAACATCAGAGGTGGCTTAGACTACCAATAAAACAATTGACTATTTTGATAACATAAACAGACTGTTGCAGCGTGTAATGAAAGAAACTGTTTATTAAGTTTTTAAACTTTCAAACATTTCACCATTAAATTAAATTCAAGTTATGTAATAAACCTTAATACTTCCTTATTTTTTAAAATTACTTTTGCCAAAATTCAAAGTGGATGATACATACCTTATGCATTTGCTTCATCTTTTCCATTCTCTGCCGTTACAGTTGTTCCCCATTCTGAAGGATTATCAAATGATCCGTATAGTAGCAAATTTCGCTGTAGCCTTCTCAAAATTATTCTATTCGGTAAGCGCCTTTCAGGGTACGAATTTTGATACATTTGAAGGGCTCTTTCAGCACTCTATTTCCGTTGACAGATGCGACAGATGCGACAGTCAAGGCTAGTTTCTCGGCTACATAGGTCATGACCGGCAACACGCACTACTTTTTTTTTTAGACATACCGGTAGATCGACTTTTCTCTCCGAGTATTCCAAAAACGGTCCTTGCCAGGTTTATCCTTCTCTTTACTTTGCATGGTTGTCTCTTGAGATTCGGATTTCATGGTCAAGGTAAGTTGACGTGGTCAATTCATAAAAAATTTTACAATAATTTAAAATTTAGCGTCTAGGAAGCTCCCTTGAAAAATTGCTCCATACTTTTCGAATTACTGAAGAATTTTCCTTTTTCACTTTATGTGATATAGTAGTTTATTTGTATATATATAGTCTGTTGTATCGATTTTCTTCAATATATATGTCATTACATCTTTTTTTGCTGACTTTGTTCTATTGATGACAACTGACATACTAAATCAAAGATCTAATACACATACGTGACTTGACAGTAGTAACATTCGTTTAGTTATACTGCGCATGTGCAGCACAGCATTATTACTATTGCAGTCTTTAAGTTCATAGTATTTTCTTTTCTGTAGTGTTCCTTATATGTTCTATTTTGGTAGACGAAAAAGCAACCACAACTATAAATAAAACAACAGTATCAGCTGAGAGTGTTAGATTATGACCACATGGTGATGGACCAGTTCCGCCTACTCCGTCGTTTTGTAGAATTTGGACGTTTTTTAAAAAAAAAACTTTTCTTCAATGCCGAGTAATTTGAAGTTTCATGGTCATCCTGTATGCATACAAAAACACATTAGAGTAATAACGGTATTGTATGTATAATACAAAGTGACTTCGATCACTTCAAAAATAATTATAATGCACAATTCACAACTCTATAATACTATATGTAAATAAGTTTGATTCTCAAAATACTAAAAGTAAATCTCAGCTAAATTCGGGAAAATTTTATAAAATCCTTATTGAAGTTTGAAATTTAAAAAGAAAGCAATTTTGGTTTCATCATTTTTCATCATCATGTTTAATTTCTGACATGCTGCCATTCTTGAATTCGAAAATTAAATTAATTAAGGGAGGGAGAAAAAATTATTCAGTTAGAAATTAGTAACAAAAGATTATGAAAGTTAATACGCGGATAATTATTTCAAAAAAAAATGGGCATATAAGGAGCTACTAAAAAAAGTGTATTCAGTGAGCTGTATCCGTTAATTACATGAATATAATAATATACTTTTTATATCCATGTTTCAACCTTGGTGTGTTAATTCAAAAATGTTAATTATATGTGGATGGTCGCTCTACAAAAAGAATAATAACATATTGATGTATATTACTCTTATATTTGGTACATGAAAGTTAGCAATATTATGTACAGTTTCATTTGAATACTTGCGAAATACCATGCAATGAAATTAAAAAGGTTATGAAGTATGCATACAATTTTTTCAAGGAAATAATGGCGTCAGTTGAAGGACGATGCAACAGTTGTTAATAAAATATCATAATAATTGAACATTTAGATAGAATGTTAATTTCTCAAATATTACAACAGATTTTATATTCCGTTATAGTAGGTACTTTAGTTCAATTTATACTGAAATCGATTACAAGATTTTATAAACAAATCTTTCACTAGCAAATTATTGAAATATGTATTCATTTGAAGCATTCGATTAAACGTTTTTAGCAGGTTTTCACTTTGAAAACCTGCTTATTAAAATGGGTGCGATTAGCTAAGTTGGACCTAGGACCAAGATAGTTTTTCGTTTCATGACTTTTTATGAAGCACCAAAAACTCAATTTCATATCTCTCTCTCTCTTTCTCTCTATATATATATAAATATATATATATATATATATATATATACATATACATATATATATTTATATATATATATATATATATATATATATATATATATATATATATATATATATATATATATATATATATATATATATATATATATATATATATATATATATATATACCGGGTGTCCACGGAATTAAATTTACAGGATCTGTTTAATGCATAAAACTGCGTTTTTTGACAAGTAACCCAACTTCATGCAACTTTCGGTTTCACCGGAAGTGACATAAACTTTCGATTTTTAAATCGGACACCTGGTATATTTTCAGTTTTTTTGTCTCCATATGACATTAAGAATACAACCATGTATCATTTGCTACTTTTTGTAACCGTTGTTTTTTTCGAAATAAGTTTTTATTGTAGGGCTATAGATGCGTTCAAATGAATAATTTCGGTCCTAAAATGTCCCTGTTTGCCGTCCAGGGACGTAGATTTGTGGGCCTGGCTTTGTTTCAGTTGTGTTGGTCACAGGCTACTCGATGATTTCAAATGTTATTTCAATCTCAATAAGATTCTTCATTTAAAGAAAGTTCTAAGGTAATGGGATTTCAGGTATTTATCGAAAGTTTTCTTTCAACCTAATACCTAGAGTGCGGTATCAAATTAATCGTAATAAAATTATCTTTTTTTAACCCGACGAGCCACCATGTTGCCATTTGAAAAAAAATAGTAATAAAAGTTTTAAAATTAAACTTCACATAGCTGGAAAATTTTGATCGAAAACAGTGAAGTGGTATTTTAACATACATTTTAGGACCGAAATTAGTTATTTGAACGCATCCATAGCTCTCTAGAATGTAAATTTATTTCGAAAACAAAATAAAAAAAAGGTTACAAAAAGTAACAAATGATACATGGTTGTATTCTAAATGTCATATGGAGACATAAAAACTGAAAATATACCCGGTGCCCGATTTAAAAATCGAAAGTTTATGTCACTTCCGGTGAAACCGGAAGTTGCATGAAGTTGAGTTACTTGTCGAAAAATGCAGTTTCATGCATCAAACAGATCCTCTAAATTTTATTTCATTATCTCTGAAAACAAAAAACTTATAGGGGCGAGCCACCTTCCGCGGACACCCGGTATATATATATATATATATATATATATATATATATATATATATATATATATATATATATATATATATATATATATATATTTATATATATATATAAATATATATATATATATATATATATATATATATATATATATATATATATATATATATATATGCTCGTATGTATGTCTGTGCTTATGTATTTTTGCGTTGTTTACACGATAACGGGTTAAATTTTGAAGCAATAGGGCTGAAGGTTTGTAAATAGGTAGTTTCGTATGATATCTTGGATGGGATTATTTTTGGTTCGAATTGGTTGGGGGTTGACTCCCCTGGGGGGAAATCAATCTTGTTTACACGATAAAGGTCGCAATTTTAAAACAATAGGGTTTAAAGTTTGTAAATAGGTAGTTTCGTATGATATCTTGAATGGGATTATTTTTGGTTCGAATTGGTTCAGAGGTTGACCCCACTGGGGGGAAATAAATCTTGTTTACACGATAGAAGGCGCCATTTTGGTACCATAGGGTTGAAACTTTGTAGGTAGGTAGTTTCGTACGATATCTTGGATGCTATTTATTTCTATATGAATTGGTTGGAGGGTTGGCCCCCCGGAGTAGGAAATAAATTTTGTTCACACGATAAAGGGCGCAATTTGATAGAAACAGGGTTGAAAGTTTGTAGTACGTAGTTTCGTATGATACCTTGGATGTGATTGGTTATGGTACGAATTGGTTGGGGGGTTGATTCCCCGGGGAGGAAATAAATATTGTTCACACATTAGAGGGCGCATTTTTTTTTATTTGGAAAAAAATCATAATTCAATGATTATATTTTTTAAACTGGATACGTTGTGAAAACCTGCTCTTTTAATGCAGCTCGCTGCGATAGAGTTTTTTAAATTTCAAATCGTATATTTGATGATGTAAAATAATTAAAAACTCACATAAATAATTTATTAAATGTTTAGAGTATAGTTTCTCAACTTTTCTTTAATATTTAACTCAAGAAATTAGACTATAAAAATGTATCAACTCATAATTAATTTCTAAATAGTAACACGAGTTACTCACTCGCATTAATATCGAACAGAATTATTACAGTATTTGTCTATTTTCATATTGCATCTGAAGTCTGCTTTTGTTCAGACATGTCCGTTAATAATTGAGCTATTGCTTTATTCTATTTGTGGCATTTATTTTCATTAAAATGCTTATAATAATAGTTCAACGGGATATAATAACAAAAAAAAGCGTAAGCAGCATAAATCCCACACTTTGGTCGTATATTCCACTCCTTTTAATCTCTTTAGTAGTATTTTATCCCATAAAATACATACTATTGCAGTGAATCGAAGGAGCGTCAGGTGCGAGAGTATTTTTTTTCGTCCGTTTTAGACATCCTAGATTACGATTTTCAGAAAATTTCATGTCTGAAATATAAATATATATATATATATATATATATATATATATATATATATATATATATATATATATATATATATATATATATATATATATATATATATATATATATATATATATATATATATATATATATATATATATATATGAGGCGTTTAGAGCAAAAGTGGCCCAAGCCATAATGTGTTGAAAATTGAGTTAAGAGCAAAAATGGCCTACAAATAAATAAAATTTCAATCGTGCTATACCACATAAATTCACTTTTGCGCTCACAGTAAGTTAATATTTTCGAAAGCAAGACTGACCCAACCCACTTCTGGGCCGCTTTTTGCATTCAATTGCGACGCATATTTCACTGCGTGCGTTTGTTGTTACTTTCGTGGCGTATTTTTTGTCCTTTGAATTGAAGTTTATTTTGAAAGTGCAATGATATTCCATCATTTCAACAAGAGTTTTGTACTTTAAAAGACAACTGTAGACGTTTTGTTTCGGGATTCATGATCATCAAACTAGCATGGTACACATGTAAATGTGGGACGAGAATAAAGCATCCCGGGGTCCCCAGGAAATTGGTTCTTGTATTGCACACAACATAAAAAACTTTGTCACCACAAGAAAGTTAATAATGTAATGATGAAGAAAAACCTGGAGTTTTCCAGTATAAGTATTCGAATAATGAAAATGTTTTATTTAACAAAGTTAATGTGAAAAAATGGGGCGAGCAAACTTTTCAGGATATGGCAAAACTTCCTTCGCTATTTGGAGGACTCAAGCCCATACAAGAGAAAAAATACCAAGACATATCATCCCTGCTCGACTATATTCCACCAGTATACCATGAATTTTATCGTCAACTGGTCCACAATGAACGTGATGAAGAAGACCAAGATGTTTTTGAAGGTCACGGCGTGGAAGAAAATGAATAACAACACTTTAAGTAAATTATTTTGAATCAAAATCATTTTTTATTCCAAAGTCAACAAAAAAGAAGTTATGCAAAAGTGGCCCAAGCCACATTCAAAATCTTATTTTTCAACAAAAATGGTCCAAATAGTTATTATAACATCCTAACATTTACCTGAATTCAAATAAGTTAAGGAACTCTTAACATCGTCTTTAATAATTTCTTGATTAATTCTCAAAAATCTTCATAATTTTGTTTCGCCCGTTTCTCCATATTAATTATTTTTGACTTGGGCCACTTTTGCGCTAAACGCCTCATATATATATATATATATATATATATTTATATATATAAATATATATATTTATATATATATATATATATATATATATATATATATAATATAAATATATATATATATATATATATATATATATATATATATATATATATAATATATATATATATATATATATATATATATATATATATATAATATATATATATATATATATATATATATATATATATATATATATATATATATATATATATATATATATATATATATATATATATATATATATATATATATATATATATATATATATATATATATCAGTGGCGGCTCGTGAGGTTTTGGTTTGAGGAGGCTACAAGAGGTGTTAAAAAATACACCATAGGCGAAAATTTTTAGGATTTCAAGGTCAACCGCCTTATAATTTAAAGAGAATCAAAGTAAAACAAGCACCCTAAGCTATCAATTTGTTTGGAAAAATTTTTTTTCACTTTCGAGTGTCTACCTTGAGACCTACAACTCCTATTTACAATATTGACAAAAACTCTTCTCAGCCAATTAATCAATTCATCTATTCATCATATTTTTTTTCTATCACAAAATAGGTACCTACCTACCTACTTAACGAATTTGTTACTCATTCGAGGAATTAATCAATTGTTGCCCAGCAAGAACCAATGGGGAGGTGAGAGTTTTTTCTTGCCAAAAATAAAATGGGACCCTCCCAAAAATAGATTAAAATAAAATTCTTGTCATAAAAGTAAAACAAAATAAAAATAAAATAACAACAAAATAAAATAACAAAATATACATTTAGACCTAAAAAAAATTTAAATAAATTCTTTGGCATAGACATCTATTTTTTCTAATTCCTGCATAGATGCTAATGCCAAAGCAGAAGCCCTAAATAAAAAATAATGTTTACATAAAATCAAACAAAAAATAAATTCTTTTAAGATTTTTACAAGGAACAACGAATTATTTGGTATAATACTAAGTAATAAACTACCAAGTACCACAAACAAAACCAGTGAAAAATAAAATGTACAAAATATGTGTGGGACAGCAAATAAAAAGTTATATATTTTCGAAGATTAGCGGGATTCTGCGATCTTTAACGTTAGCAAAATGATCTATAATATCCTCATAAAATTTTTTGTCTTTCGCCAAAATTTTTACCAATTCCTTTTCAATAGACAACAAACTAATATTTTTCAAACGATCCTGGCTTATTGAATTTCGTAAATAAGTTTTAATTCTCTTAAGAGTGGAAAACGAGCGCTCTACGGAAGCCGATGTCACCGGGAAAGAAACAATTAGACATGAGTTTATAAACTTGGGGTAAATCTTGATTCAAATCATTATCAAAAACATTATCAAAAACATTTTAAATTTGATCCGCGACACGACATGTTCCTGGGATTTTTCGTGCCTTTTCAAAGAACGTGATAAATTTTTTAAATCGTCAAATCCTAAGCGGCCCCAAACAGAGACATTTTCACTAGTAAAAAGTAAACACTGCCAACAAAATAATTTATTTTTTACCTGTGATCCGGTTAGGCAAGGATGTCTCTCATAATTATTTGTATTAAAACCGCGGTTTTGTTTTCTGTTACGCTGCACCAAATTCTTCAAGTTATGGGATAACAAATATTCCACTAAGTCACCATTGAAATTGTTGAAATTACCTTCAGTAATCAAACTCATTTTAAAACAATACGCGAGCTGTTTTCGGCGGCCATTAGACACTACGAATTACTATCACACTACGATTCAATCAACGAATTTACTCGATGTCACGCGAAATTCTATAGTTGTGATTGGTCGACATTGTATAAGACTGGACTTCATCGGTGTTGCCATTTACATGTGTTTTGCATTTCTATTGCAATGAAGTAGGTATTCATTCGGAGTGTTTGCACCGTTGTTTGCTTTTCTGTGGCAGGCATAATGAACGTTGAGAATATAGGTACCTTTCTAAGCCTTCCGCAGCGTTGCCACAAATCTTGAAATGAATGAAATGCAGTAAATGTAAATACCTTCTATCTTAATTAATAAATTATATTATATAATGTAGGTTGAAAGGAAGGTAGGTGCATAAAATAATATGATTTTGATTAATATGAATATGCTGAATGCTGACTATTCAATATAATATATATATTAGTGATACACGGAATATTATTGAGGAGGCTTAGCCTCCTTAGCCTCCTTTGACTAGCCGCCCCTAATATATATATATGTATATATATATATATATATATATATATATATATATATATATATATATATATATATATATATATATATATATATATATATATATATATATATTTGTTTTTTCCCGTTACATATCGACATCTCCAGCGGTTCGCATCACACCAAATTAGCTGAAATTTAGTATCTGAAGTGGTTTCCGAGGCAGAACTATCCAAAATTTGGTTCATTTGCCGTTTTTACGTGAATATTTCATATTTTTTCATGGTTTCTGTAAAATTGCCGAGCTCCACTGCTTCTGCAGTTTGAAGTAGAGGTACATAGAGTTTATGTTGACTAAGGGTCGTATTTTGAATTCAACTCTTTTTCTGAACCGTGCTGCATTTTGTGGCGAATATTCCGTTCAAATTGATTGAGTTTATGTTGACTAAGGGTCGTATTTTGAATTCATCTCTTTTTCTGAACCGTGCTGCATTTTGTGGCGAATATTCCGTTCAAATTGCATCTCGATCTGTTTCGCGATTAGTACGCGATGCACTTCGCCAATTTTTTTTACAATAAATTATTGAATGCAATGCATTTCGCTCGAAAAATACGACTTTGGTGATGGAGTTCTGCTGCTCACGAGTTTTATATACTGGCCTGTGGAGATGAATAAAAGCTTCAAACGAAAAGAACATGAAGTCGCTACATTAAAATGCGGTTGAGGTAAATCTCTGAAATATCAACTTGAAATTTTCAACCCTCAATTTAGAGGATGTTTGGAGGTGCAGAAATTTTTAAAGAACTAGTTAAAGACATAAATTTTGGTTATATTGTTCATAATCAATTTTAATTTCTCTTGCCATCGGTTTGAAAAGTTTCCGCTAATGCACCTCTTCTTCATTCCCTTCCCCAAAGTTGGGAAAATCTCAACTGAATTTAACGAAATGAGAATCGTTTCGATCTGCTTCAAAAACAACTCCACATATCAGCTCATTTTGTTTAATGAAGGCCGCTGGTGATACTGATATGTACTGGGAAAAAAATATTTATAGATATAATAATCTTTATTACATCCATTTAGACAATTTCATAATTGTGTTGGACACGTCATTCATAATTAATTAGTAATAATTAGTTATTCGTAAGTGATATGGTTATCGGTCAGGTACTCCCTTACACTATAGTAACATTTTGTCAGGAGCACCGACTTCATAACTTTCCTAAACCTAGCATGACCAAGGCATTTCATCGAGTAAGGTAGATGATTAAACAGTTTAATGCACTGATAAGCTGGTGAGTTTTCATACCTGGCCGAACCATGTCTAGGGATAGAAAGAATTTCAACATTTCTTGTGTCATAACAATGAAAACTACCCAATTTTATAAACTTACTTCCATTTTCCTTTACATGGAGTAGACACTTATATATTTAAATACAAGGTGTAGTTAATATTTTATTTACAATAAATGCACGCTTGCAAGATTCTCGAGATCCTAGCTTAAAAATTGTTCGTATTATACGTTTTTGTGCTATGAAGACTCTTCGACTATCAACAGAAATACCCCATAACATGATATTATAATTTATGTGACTATATGCAAGCGCATAATAAACTTCCATAATAGACGCAGTAGATAGACAATTTTTGATTCTATTTATGGCATAGAATGCCGAATTCAGTTTTTAAGCCACAGAATCTACATGCAGAGACCACCTGAGATCTTGGTCCAACAAAATTCCTAATAATTTAACGTGATCACACAAAAGAATTTTGTCGTTTTCGAATTGGATGAACACTCCATTATTTATAGTATTATCGGGTCGATTGAAAAATAAACATTTTGTTTTAGTGGTATTCAATATTAAAGCATTAGATTCACACCATTTTTTAAATTATTTCAGTAAGAGTTTACATTTATTCGATAGTCTCTCAGGATCACGTGCTGTAATAGCAATCGAGGTATCATCGGCAAAAATAGTCATCCTATACGCCTCTACATAATCGGGCAAATCATTAATAAATAAAAGAAACAAGAGTGGACCGAGCACAGAGCCCTGTTGGACTCCCAGATCAGTACTCTTCTCGTCAGACCAATGATCCTTTATTTTTACCTTCATTCGCTTTTCAGAAATGTAGCTCTTCATCCAGTCAAGAAAGATACCCCTAAATCCCAGATTGTACAACTTATTTAAGATAAAATCAAAAACAAGACAATCAAAGGTACGTGACAGATCAAAAAATAATCCTCCAACATGTAGACCACAATCTAATGACTCATATATAAATTCAACATAGGAAATTACTGCAGATTAGGTAGATCTGCCGGATCTAAAACCATGTTGACAATCATTTATTACATTAAATCTGTTAAGATATAGCATCATTTGATCAAGAACAATCTTTTCGAAAATTTTGGAGAAAACACTCAAAACGGAAATAGGTCGATAGTTGTTAATGTCCAGAGGATCATATAGATATATATATATATATATATATATATATATATATATATATATATATATATATATATATAAATATATATATATATAGATATATATATATATATATATATATATATATATATATATATATATATATATATATTTGTATATATATATATATATATATATATATATATATATATATATATATATACAGTGCTTTCATGATGAAAGGAACAATTCATTAAAAAATTAGGTTTCTATTTCATGTTAAAATCCTCGGACAGGTCGATTAGTATTTTTATTTGGGCAATTTTCGCAATAAAAATTTTGTATACAGGGTGTCTCATTCAAGAGCTATGGCTTTGTCATTAGTTTTTTAAAGGTAATACCCTGTATATTATTTCACTTTACAATTCTACGATAAATTCTTATCACTTTTTGTGAACATACCATATGCCTCAACTTGATGGATTCCCAGATTATAAACGGAAGATAGTGGAGCACCTGGAGATTTAAAATGTGGATTAAAAGTACAAAAAAAAATTTTAGGTAACATTGTCATTAAATCTGAAGAATGAAATTTCACATGTACCATCTGAATTCATTCACTGGTGCTGTATAGTCCGAAGTTTTCACGTTTTAACGCTCCAGGCACTACACTACTTCATTGTTTAAGAAAATGCAATTACTTGAGAGAGAACGTATTGAAGTACTTATGATGATTGGTTTTGGAGATAGGGTGCGTTCATAAGAAGAAGTCTGCAATCTATTCAATGAAAATCATCCTGATCGTCCGCCAATTACTAGATCGACAGTCAGCAAAATTGAATCAAAATTCAGGAGATACGGCCACGTTAGAGATTTACCTAAAGGAAGACCCACCGAGAGTTTCTGAAGAAACAGTTCTGAACGTTCTACTAGAAACACAAGATAACTCTCATACATCCAATACTACAATTTCCAATAATTTCAATTTATCAGTAGGGTCCGTGCACAAAATACTTAAGGTAAATACGTATCTTCCCTATAAAAATTATAGCTGGTACATGAATTATTAGAAGACGATTTTGACCGCAGAGTACAGTTTTGTGAGCAGATTCTTGAAATCCATAATCAACATCTAAATTTCATTACAAACATAATTTTTTTCTGATGAAGCCACCTTTACTTTAAATTGGCCACGTCAACAGACAAAACTGTAGGTATTGGGCGACCGAGAATCCTCATTGGATGCAAGAATGCCACACACAGCGGCCTCAAAAAATTAATACATGGGCAGCGATTGTTCGAAATCGTATAGTTGGTCCCTATTTTTTTGAAGGAACACTAAACGGAGAGGACTATTTGAACTTTCTCCAGTTCGAACTCATTCCGGCTTTAGCTGTTTTGTTTCCTAACCCACAAGATCCTGACATACCTAATAACGAGATATGGTTTCAACAAGATGGGGCACCTCCTCACTATTCAATCGCTGTTCGACAATTTCTTGATGCAACTTTTCCCAACAGATGGATAGGACGGAGAGGTCCGATTGAGTGGCCGCCAAGATCACCGGACATAACCCCATTGGATTTTTTCTTATGGGGTTATTTGAAGTCTAAAGTTTATTTGAATAGACCAAATAATATTGATGATCTAAAAGAGAGAATCAGGCAGGGAAACATTGAATCGACTTCAAAAATGTCTCGAAGTAAACGGACAACAGATTGAACATATGTAAAAATTAAATTAGTAATTACATTTGTGTGTTTTCATATCGTACCTCTCATTACCCACTATCTCCGTTTCTGGCAATCCATCGAGTTGAGGCATATGGTATGTTCACAAAAAGTGATGAGAATTTATCGTAGAATTGTAAAGTGAAATAATATACAGGGTATTACCTTTAAAAAAACTAATGACAAAGCCATAGCTCTTGAATGAGACACCCTGTATACAAAATTTTTATTGCGAAAAATGCCCAAATAAAAATACTAATCGACCTGTCCGAGGATTTTAACATGAAATAGAAACCTAATTTTTTAATGAATTTGTTCCTTTCATCATGAAAGCACTGTATATATATATATATATATATTCATATACCACACATTAATAAAATCAAATCTGGAAAATATTGGTCTAGGAAGTCAGAAACGGATTTAAAAGTCGCTTCCGCTTCTTCCTGATAACTTTCGATACAACGCGCCAGTCTATTATTTTCGGAGGTAGTAAATATTCTTATAGTGTACAAAAGTATAATTATTCATTGTATTTCAAATTTTCTTGCTTATGGTTAAAAGGAAGGTCTTCCAACTAATCTAGGGCTTCATTGGGATATTTTAGAAGCATCATAGTATTCTTATGGGAGAAAACGTTTTGTTTCCACAGAATTCGACGTTCGAGGTGCCATGGATCGTGCAATGAGCGATAGGGCAGAGGAGGATCAAAGATTGAGGGAATGCTGGCATTTGTGGGGAGGAGTTTTGAGAGATGAATATGCAATGGCAAATTGCTCTCTACCATTTTTCAAGTCTTTTTTTTTGGATTATTAATTTATGTGAAATATGAGAAACACTTCTATGCGATAATGTAGAGAAGTTTTATAGGTGTTATTTATTTTATTGCTCATGGCTGCATACAGTATTTGTTATATAATATAAATAAATAGATTAAAATACAATATAAAAAGAGAATCATATAAAAAAACAGTTTTAACATCAATAAAACTATCAAACTAATTTAAAAACCCGACCGTGAGGTAAAAACCGAATGTCCGTTTGTATTATCCATTGAATTGACTCTGGTGTAGCCCGAAGGAAATTATTGACCTCACATTGAGAAACTGTGTGTGGACATTCAAAAACCATATGCCGCACCGACTGCCGTCCCTCACTGCAGTCGCAAGCTGGTAATGCCCTAAGCCCCACTTATACATAGAGTCACCGCATCTGCTATTAATTACAGCGGATTATATTTAGTGAAGAGCAAAATGTACGTGAAAGAGCAAAACCGCTACGGGAGTGCTCTCATTAAACAGAGTCAGATATTCTGGTGGAGCCCGATCTGACTATTCTGCCCTCCTGCATGCGATGGGGTCGGAACCCACCGACTTATGGGTGCGAGCAGTTACTACTAGAGGCGTTCGGGACATTATTATGCCGAAATTGATGGTACAGTCTTATTAATAGGGAGGTGCGACATATTTTCAATTTTTCATCTGTTACGACGTATATGGGGAGGCTCTATGATGTATCGGACCGAAAGCCATAAAGCTGGCCCTGGGCGAATGCAAGTGTGAAGAAGAGTTTCATTGCACTACTATATTTTCCTCGAACACATAGATTTGCTCTGTTTCGTAGTTTTATAGTCATAGTCATATCGTGTTATACGTTGTTGAATCTGATGAAAGTGATATCTAGATAATTTATGTTCTTCTGAAGCTGGAGAGCTTGATCTCAATGGTGTCATCTGTAGAGGTTTTGATGAGATTGTGGTGATTATCGTTCACGTTTTGAGAAGATTCATCATTGATTATTAAATATTATTCCTATATATTATATGATTTTTTGCATGATAGTTGTAACTTTTTAAGAAATGATATATTTTGTTGATTCTTGTTGCTATGATTTCAAATACTGTTACCTATTTCAGCTACCAGAAATTCAAATCCCGGAGTGTTAAAGTGTCTTACAACCTATACAATATTTCTTCCTGACATTGTAATGTGATGGTAAAATAATTCGTTTTCTGATTTAACAAATAATAAATTATTCAAAACCTCAGAAATTATAATAGGTACATGAATTATTGCAAGCAAAATATTTTCTACATATTCCACCAATCTTCAGACAAAAAAATCACTTGAATAATAATATTTTCCTTGAAGTTGAAGTTGACTGTATAGATTCCTTGAACTTTTCAACTCAGTGTAAGAAGCTCTACATGGTTAGGAATGGAACGAACAAACCAATTCAGCGAAAAAATTTGCAACAGTCAGCCCGTCAACGAAGAGGTCATTAAAACACGGGAGTGAAGATTCAAAGGAAACACTTGATTCGAGAATCTGGTATAAAGACTCGAATTCAGAGAGGCGTATTCATAAATAATCTGCACCTTCGTTTTCCTGTATCCTCCTTGCTCTTGATTTGAAATGAAATTGTTTATCTACAACTCTCAAGTAATGACTGTGATTTGGCACTTTTTTGAATGCCATAAAAATGTTTATTACCGCATTATTGTGGTTTTTGAATTATCAATTAATATGGCCGATACTTGGTGAAAATTTATATTCGTAATGAAATAATATTGGATTTGAACAGAGGACGTATAGTAATAGCTTTAAATCGCTGAACAGAGGACGTATAGTAATAGCTTTAAATCGCGTTTTTTATTTACAAAAAACTTCAGAATGTTCAAGCTCAAGTAATTACAAAGCACTAAAAAGTAAGCCGTCCAGTAAATTTGAAGAAATTTTAAATTTGCACTCTATAATTCTAATATTTCAATGCAGAATAAGGATAAATATAAACTCATTGTTTCGCAACTTTTAAAACCACAACTGTTCTCTCTTGTTAAACTACATAAACAAGGTTATTTATTATTTTTATTTATATTAGCATCTGAAGAAGGTGAAGTTCCACCGAAACGTGCGTCATGCGTTATTTCTTATAATAAATGTGTAAATTGTTATTTTTAACCATTGTTTTAATATAAACAAGGTTACCCTATTCCTATACAATCCTTAGTTTCATTTACAAAACCTCAGGCAGAATTTTTGTCTCCATTTCTAATAGAAATACTCAAGAATAATTGTAAATTTGAGACTAAATATTCAATTGAAATCTCGTATGAGTTGGTCCTTAAATTAGAAGATATTGCCTCGCCTGTGAATTCAAAGTTCATGTTTTGGAGCTTTGTTAAGCTTTTTCCAAGTAAACTACCAAAGGATTCATTCATACTAATAGAAATATCCATCAATAAAAACATGCTTGATGTATTTGTGGAATTAGAAATTCTTGTCTGGGAAAAAATTACTCAATTTTTATTGATCAGTTTTTTACCAGAACAAATGGGATAATTAGGAGTTATCCACTGAGCCCATTGTTAGCAGAAATATTCATAAATGATTTAGAACATTGTATCCATAAACATCGTCCAAGTCAACGTTTTCTTTATTGGTAGAGAAATATTGATGATATATTTTGCTGTACTACTGGGACTTTCATTGAGCTCCAGTCCTTCAAAATATTCCTTAATTCCATACATAATAACATTGCATTCTCCTTGGAAATGAAAAAGTATAACTGTATTAAATTTCTAGATTCAACAATCCAAAAATTCAACAATAAACATGGTTCTTCAATTGATCACACACTGATAGCTTTATATGTTTCCCGTTCAATATAAAACGGTAGCTTTCAATAACACATGGTTCATCGACTTGTTAACATACCTCGGTATAACGTTGAATTCAACAAAGAGAAAGGGTATTATTAAGCAAATCGCTATGAACAATAATTATAAATCAGACATAAAAGATAATATGATACAGAAAAAGTTCAAATAAGCTATTTCTCAAGTTTATCCAGTTATTAAAGCAAAATCCACATACAGTAATTCAACATCCGTTGAAACTTCATAAAATAGGTAAGATTTTTCGAAAATGTTGACTTATTTGGGATCTACCGTATATAAAAGTCCTCCATTTTGTATAGAGATTTTACGAAAATTTAGCATTCGCCTTCATTTCACTAGCATTCAAAAATTCCAATTTTCATTAAAAAATGCTGACTTGTATGAGCCAAGTTATTTCTAACTAAAGTAGTGCCATTTTGGTGAAAATGATCATTGAATATTAATTTGTCATTTTGGTTGAGTTGAGTTAAACTTACATTGGGATCCCAAGTTTGAGACTCTACTCAATTCTTTCACGAAATGATTTCAATGTTGTGTTCCAAGCAGGTAATAATACGGGAAAATATATTAAGAATAATAAATCTAACATTCACAAAAACAAAATATCCGGAGTATATAAAATGAATTACGGTAGTTATTTAAAAAAAAGTGAATTCAACATTGGTAGAATTTAAAAACATGTACGTCGTTTTGACTATAAAAAATTACATTCTCATTATGCAAATCATTTAATTAGTGTGAACCGTTTAGCTCAGAATTTAAAATGATAAATAGTGAAAATGAGGGTTTTAAATTAAATTTTCCATAATCTTTGCAACTCAATAAACTCAAATATTGTGTGCTTCCTCTCAATGAACTCGCAACTTTACTTATGAAAAGTTTGTTCAATTCGGATTTTTTATTTCGCAAGTGGATTAATATGGATGATAGTCAAACGGGTCCGTCGGTTATTAAAAACAAATTTCCAAAAAATGTAGCAGTGAAAGTGTTACTTAACTTGTTCAGCAATTCAGTACCTGGTTGTGGTTCGGTCTGAATTCCTAGAATATTTCACATTAATTCCAAGATAATTTCTAATGTATGGGAATACCTTATTTCTGTAGAATTATACCAGTGTCTTTTCATCATCTAAAGTACTACAAAACGCGCGTCACTCTTTTTTGAATATATTACTGCACGACTTGCTTACAGAAATACAAAGGCTTTCAAATTAGTATGTTTCTTGGTTTCGAAGTTTTGCTTGATTATTAATTCTGTCTTCAACATCGAGAGATGAAAGGCCTCTGTAATTTGCTTAGTTTTTTAGATAACTAATTATCCATTTTCGTTTATCATGTTTAGAATAGCACCATTCTTAGTCGTATTTTATTCCATAAAGTACATACTATATATATATATATATATATATATATATATATATATATATATATATATACAGTGCACGTCAAAATTATGGAACAAATTCATTTTCTCAGAAGAAAAATATTTGGCAACAAAATCCATAAACAGGTCAATTTTTGTTTCACTTTCACCAAATTTTTATGCATTTTTTAAGGATTTTTGTTGCGCCCTGTGCCTTCCCCATCAACCCTCTAAATTTTTTGAATAGGGAAAGTGGGTCATGTGGTACTTTCTTGGGAAGGTCTTTGTATCTTCTTTACAGGCGTGCAGAAATTTTCAAGAAAAAAATTATTTTTTTTTTGAAAAATTAGTTAGTTCAAAGAGGTTTTCAGCATGTGCATTTTGTCATGGCTCATTTACATTAATAGGCCCGAAAATTTGGAAGGCTTGAAAAACCGAATAAGTTTCGAGATAGGTAGAATAACTCCAGAAACTCTCCAGAAGGTAGAGGAAGAATGTGTCAAGACCTTTGATTATTGCATCCAGAACGATGGTGGTCATTTTGAACATTTAATTCAACTTATCTTGTAATGCACAATGATTCTTCGGGTGGTACTTCAATGCCGAAATAAATTTCAAATGGCACTCCATTTTTTTTCTCCATTAAAGGGTTCGTAGGGGTTGTGCATGAACAAAACTGTAATGGTCGACTTTCATACGGTGACAAATTTCATCAGGTACCATCGTCTCAAAGTAAGTCTCGTGACTCGGAAGTATAATCGATTATGTTCGATGCTCTTGTGATATTATAACTGATTATATAACTCATGTATGAATAAGCCAATAGAATCCATGAGTTTTGCATAACTACTGCGTATTGATAAGTGAATATAACCTTGACGACGTGATATAATCGTTTAGGTGTTTCGCCTCGTGTCAAAATGTGAATGTTTTCATATTGACAATGTTTTGACGTTTATTGTCGATGCTCTTTTGATATTATATCTGAATATTTCTCGTTTTTGAATTTTTAGCTTCAGCGAGAAGTATTTTATTCCCGAAGAATATAAAAAATTAACTAATCTTTCCCGTATGACTCCTAGGACCTGCCAATTCTAATGGTATACATTGGATAGGTCTCAAAAAAATATTTCAAATTATATGACACATTTGGTAAGCTGAACCTTTCCCAGGGCAGGAGAGCACCACACAAGTAGAATTTATAGGTGTCTTGGATGATAACATTTTCTCGTGGAGCTATTGAAATCTTTAGATCGGTCATGAATGTCTTGATGTTCGGAAATTCGGGCGCTAGGGTCCAAAAACTAACATTTATTGGTAATTTTCAGGAAAACGCTGTATATTTTTTCAGGACAGGTACCACAGTATCCATAAAGTTCACCAAGGATAACTCATTTTTTTAATGGAAATTGAAATTTATTGAATGCTAGCTGAATGCAGAAAAAAATCTAAAAATTGCCCATAGTTTGCGAAATATCATGGGTTGATATAAAGAAGTAATCAATGATATATCATATTTCTGTTACAAATATTTAATAGAGAATTACATTATTGAATGAAATGATAAAACTCAATTCATTTAACCTAGAAAGAGCAACACTGAAATATTTCGACCTTGACACTTTCTTGATAAAATAGTTTACTAGATTCACTTCTTTAGGTCAGAAATTTAAAATAACTATTTCTCGCAAACTATGAGAGATATTTCAAAAATGCTGACTTCCAGACTGACCCGGATATTTCAACCTGTATTTTTTGAAAATTTTATCAGCATTTCGCTAGCATTAGATAATTTTCGATTTTCATCCAAAAATGCTAACTTCTCCGGGCTGGAGTCAAGTTGGCTCGGATATTTCAATCCTCGATATTTCGCAATATATGGAAGATTTTTGCCAAGAATTTTTTCAGCATTCACCAGCATTTCGGTATCTTTCAATTCTCATTAAAAAATGCTGACTTGTCCGGGCCAACTTGACGGAGCCCCTCATATGTTGCTCTACAATGCCTCTATGAGTTATGTCCTCCTGAAGTGGCACCATTTTAGTCAAACGGGCCGTTAAATATTTGTTATTTTGGTTTAGTTTCTCGGATAATAAATTATTTTTTTTTCAAGAAAATACGACATCTTCTTCCATGAAACCAAGGGAAGTGCCAACCAAGTGAAACCAAGGGGTGTGCAACTATGTTAAGTTACAAACTTGAACCATAACTTCTTTCTGTGAATCTGTCATTTCGTACTTAAAATATTATTTCGAGTTAAATATTTTTTGGATCTCTACGCATAGCTGTAAGTTTCCGAATTACCGTATACCATATGCATCTGTTTATATGAATATTTTGAAATATAAAAAGATAAAGAGATCTTGGATATCATCAACGTTCAGAGTATGGACTATTCATTTAACTGTAAATGAACCCCTCTCGTAAATACAGAAATGATATCAAATATTGCAAACGACTCTAATGTTTCTCTTTCCAGAGTTTGAGATTAAAAAAGTTTTAATAAGTCTGGATTTTTGAAATCGCTGAAGTGTACTCATGGATATGATTAACTTGTCATTCTATACGACTTTTTTGCGACAGTATTCTAAAATTCAGAATATTCCTTGTTGAACTAATTCACTCGCGTAGATTATTTTACTAAGTTCTTAAATTTTGAGTACATTTGTTTCATTGAGTTTCAATGCTGAATATACTTATTACTTTTGACTTTTGGGAGTGGTTATATATATATATATATATATATATATATATATATATATATATATATATCAAAATTTACAGCTTCAGCGCCATGTTTCGAAGGCCAATCGCCATCTGTCCCTGTCTTGCCAATCCTCCTCGGTTAATTATCTCTTCTCTATTTCTTCGGACCACAGTAGAGAATCTAATCTTTCAATTGCTTGTTTTCCTTGCCCCACTCTGTTGTCTATTTCCCGTTGACTATTTTCATATTCTTATATATTTACTCCCAGATATTTATATTCCTCACAGGCTTTTATGGTTCTATTTCCTAAGATCATCATCTACATTGTTTGCTACTACCAGATACATGGTTTTGTTCATATTTACATATTATATATATATATATATATATATATATATATATATAATATGTAATATATTATATATATATATATATATATATATATATATATATATATATATATATATATATATATATATATATATATATGTTACTGTGAATGACCGAAATCTGGTGAATGTCAACATTGACATAGTTGCTTGGTTCAAACCGAAATATTTGCTATACACCCTTATTTCTGACTTACACCGGCGAATGTCGACATTCACCATACATTCATAGTGAATGTTGAACATGTCGGAGATTTATACTTTCTTCGCCGTATTTCTGTCGCGATAAAACGTCACAACGATGTCGTAACTTTTTCGCCTCTCATTCTGAGAGGAGTGACCAAGAATTTAGAGCAAATAGAGTGTTCTAAATAAGAAAATAAAATGATATAAATGAGAAAAGAAAATTCACTTAATCATGCAATATATTCCAATAGAAAAAAGAAAATATTATGTGATTCAAATCTTATTTGTTGCAATAACTTAATCTTTTGTGATACTTTGAATTGCACAAGAGTGTTGACTCTCACAATTTCATTCATTTAAGGATCACTTTCTTTTGCAATGACAGCGTGTATAGTATTGTTCCCCGCTTCTGGAATTAGACATTTCTAGAGAATAAATCTCATCCATGTAAAGTGAGTTTTCTTCACAAACGTACTGATTACGAGTGTAAAGCTGCTTAAGATTATCATTTTTATGTGCCAGTTTGTAGTAGTCAACCGCTAACACATTTCGGCTATCTTTACCACGACGGTCGACAGCAGCATCAGGTCCTCTTTTTTCAACTTCCTTCAGAGCATATAGACCGGGAGATGGCGACACAAAATATTTGGTCATTTGTACCAGTATGGCGGTTCTTCAGCGGTCTAATTACGTAAAGGCAAAATGGAAAATGATTGTCATAGCGCGGGTACCGGCGGCTCAATCGCGTGGGCGTTAATCGAACGCGTCGGATAAATAACGAGTGTCGAACGATTTGTTCCACAAAAATGCCCTTATTTCCAGATAGTCAAAAAAAAAAAGGTAGGCGGTAGCGTAATGCCATACTTCTCGGGTGTGACTCACATCCCGCCATACCGACGCGAATTCATTAATTTGAATAAAACAATTCTACCATTTGTACCAGACTAATTTTTGCATAGCTAATCATCGTCAAGTAGCCATTCACGAAAATCACCTTGCCATACTTTTCCGACAGTTCCCAATGGTCGCCATACCACTGCAAAGGAGTAATTTTTTTTTTCGTCAAACGATTTGTACCACCCTGAACCTTTTTTTTAACAGTTCTCTGTATGTATCATAAATAGAAGTCTGATAATGCCATACCTGTGGGAGGTGGCGAATGTGAACAATATTTTTTCAAAATTCTAAGATTTTATTCGTGATTCGAACGATTTGTACCAGTATGGCGTCACTTTTTCCCTCTACTAGAAGGATGGCAAATATAATAATGGTCACATTGTATCGTATAATTTCCAAAAATCCAAATGCCATACTGGTACAAATCGTCAAAAAAAATTTTTTCACCTTTTAGTCCAAGTCCGACAGTCGTCCGCCCCATGTTTACAATATGTAATAATTTTTTTTAGTTACAATTGCATCCAAACGAAGAGAATGCAATGATGCCATGATGTAAAAAATGATTTTACAGTCGTATTTCTTAAACGTGTCAAATAAATATGTATTTCAAGTATGGCAGCACTTTTTCCCCTAATAGAAGTATGGGAAAAATAATAATGGTCACATTTTGTCAAATACTTTCCAAAAATTCAAATGCAATACTGGTACAAATCGTTTGGAGAAAAAAAATTACTCCTTTGCAGTTGTATGGCGGCCATTGGGAACTGTCGGAAAAGTATGGCAAGGTGATTTTCGTGAATGGCTACTCGACGATGATTAGCTATGCAAAAATTGGCCTGGTACAAATGATTGAATTGTTTTATTTAAATTAATGTATTCGCGTCGGTATGGCGGGCTGTGAGTCACACCCGAGAAGTATGGCATTACGCTACCGGCTACTTCTTTTGTTTTCGACTATCTGAAAATACAAGCATTTTCGTGGAACAACTCGTTCGACACTCGTTATTTATCCGACGCGTTCGATTAACGCCCACGCGATTGGGCCGCCGGTGCCAGCGCTATGACCATCATTTTCCTTTGCCTTCACGTTATTAGACCCCTGAAGAACCGCCATACTGGTACAAATGACCTAATATTTTTTATCGAAGTACGAAACAGAATTTTCGTTATACCAAAATCAACCGATTTTTTTTTTTTTTTTGGACAAAGTTATATTGCCACTTTTGCATACTTCACGTCATATTTGAGTTTTTATATAGTTTTTCTATATTATATAATAGAATATAGCATTTTCTATTTATTGCCACAAATTATGTAATGTAATGCTACATACTACCTCTAAAACGTTTTTCGATATAATATAACATTTTTTTATTCATTGTCACAAATTATGTGATGTAATGGTACCGGCTACCTTTAAAAAATACTGATACTACCATTCATTAAAACATACTGAAACTAACCTTTTTTTAAAAACAGAGTGGAATCACCACCTCCTATTCACTTATAAATCACTCAATTTTTCTCAAAACATACTGTATCAACCCTTTTTTTTTTGTAACATACTGGTATTAACCTTTTTTTTTTCAACAGAGTGGAAGCACCACCTCTTTATCTATTATTTTTTTTTTTTTAAAGAGTGGAAGCACCACCTCTTTTTCTAATTTTTTTTTTGTAACATTTTTTTTTCAAACAGAGTGAAATCATCACCTCCTTCCTATTCCCCTTTTTTTTTTCTTTTTTTTTTTGAACAAAGTGGAATCACCACTTCTTTATCTATTATTTTTTTTTATAACATTCTTTTTTTTCAAACAGAGTGAAATCATCAACCTCCTTCCTATTCACCTTTTTTTTTCAAACAGAGTGGAATCACCACCTCTTTATCTATTATTTTTTATTCTATTTAACCTAGTGGATTTGCCACTAACCCATTTCTTTTCATTATCGTTCACCATGCATGACATTCAAAAGGCAACAAAAATAAATGTAATACATCTGTATTACATTGCATTCAATAAACCTCAGGTTGCATTGCAATCAACACATAACTAATAAATTATTCAAAACAGCAACGATAATAAATGTAATTCATCTGTATTACATTGCATTCAATAAACTTTAGGCAGCATTGCAATCATTCACGTAACCAATAAATTATTCAAGACGAATCATCCAGCAAATCAATTCAATTCAACAAAAATCATAAAAGTATTAACATCACTAATCTTACTCTTTGTTTATGTTGTGGCAGGCCACGATCGTAATTACTCATGAGCGACTACCGTCATCTGTCGACCTTGTTTATGTAGCACATCTTTCGTTACTAGAGCACGAACAGTGTAAGGCCCTTGATATTTGTCCCTTAATTTCCCTCCGTCGTTGGCTCGAGGTAGTGTATATAGTCAAATTGCTGAGCTGAATGGTTTCCACTGTTTCCTATTTTATTTCGGGCATCTGCGACATCCTTATTTGGGTGAATAATATTATTAGTTCGCAGTGTGTCACCCAAAAACAGCTGTGTAGTCGCTAGTCTAGGAATTATTCCAAACTGAAGTACTTTTGGTGAGTATTCTGTCATCGAAGTTGAAGATTATAAGCATAACACTCTCAATATGATTTATTTTAACAGGAGCGCTATTCAAGTTCTTTATAGTAAACACTTTTTTGATGACAAGCTTGTTGTTATGTAGTTCAAGCCCATCGCATTTTTCTCAATTCTAAGGCAAAGTCGTCTAATCACTTCCCATCACATAATAAGATCGATATCGCTTGGCATAACAATATCTTGAATAACCATAAAGTATATTTCTAGGGTCAGGGTCGGCAGTACAACTATTAAATCACAACTCCCAATAGTGTAAACAACTTGTGTTCCGAGATCCGGAAATGCATGTTCTTTTTATTGGGTTTAATCTCACTGTTTAGTTTATGTCATGCTACGAATTTCATTCCAAGCTATCATGGAATCTGCTGATGCTAAGTAATTTCTGGTTACCGAACTCGGTTAGTGACTCACAATTTCGAGTGTTTCTTTAGCGTTTCTTCCGCGGGAAAAGCAACAATTAGGTCATTATAGAAAGCTTTTGTCAGGGTCGAAGCTGGTTAGCTTAAATGATGTGAGCGCTAGTGTCGACATCAACGGCTGCGCAGTAATTCCATATTTTCCAGATGTACTAGGCGTTGGCGTATAACACGTCGACGACGCCATCTTGGACTGACGACTCAATTCTAATAATTGTTGTTGTTGTCTCGCCAAGTTAACTAAGGATTCTTGCCATTATAATTTAGGTCGTTTTGGACTTACTGACCTGATATCTTCCTCATCAGCCACAACACTTTGCTCAGACACTTCACTGTCACGACGAAAATGAATTATATTTTCTGCCATTTCAACTACTTATATAGTATTAATGTGTATTTATTGTCTTTTACGGCCACAGGGTAGAACACGGGATAATCCCACTTCTGATGTTAAATACAGGGGTTGATTACACAAATAACAATAACTATTTAGACCAATTCCGTTTATTGCTTCATACGTTAACAACTTGTTCATACGTTCGAGCATACACGAACATCTTCTCTTCTTGACTGTTCTCTCCTGCGCAGTAGTGTCCTACTGCTGCATTGGTAAGGCGCATGACTGCTTGTACCACTCGTCCGTCCTGACGTAACCAATGATGGGGAGCGTAAAGGGGGTGTATAGGGATACCGTTAACATATATATATATATATATATATATATATATATATATATATATATATATATATATATATATATATATATATATATATATATTTATATATTTATATATTTATATATTTATATATATATATATATATATATATATATATATAATATATAATTATATATTTATATATATATTATATATATATATATATATATATATAATATATATATATATATATATATATATATATATATGTATATATATATTTATATATATATATATATATATATATTTATATATATTTATATATATATATATATATATATATATATATATATCTGCATATTTCATATTTACTATCTTTACACATATACTATAAAGTCATATTTGAGAATACCTTTCTAACAAAAATATGAGAGAACGATTTTGTCTGATAATTCTATTTTTTATGAACGCCACAATCTGTTCACGCAAAATGAGTTAATATATTTTTTTTTTATTTAATTAGAGTGCCTCGACTGCATATGGTCATTGGCACGTAACTCTGTATTTACATTATATGTTATAGTTACATTATTTACATGTTACCGTTTTGACTTAGTACTAATGATTTTATACTGTAAGCCCCTTAATACTATAAATGGTTGTACATATCTATTTCTTTTAAGAATCTAAGTATATTCATGAAATTGTTCGGTGATGAACCTAAGTTTTTTTTGAGATCTGGACTCATTTTGTGTGTCCACAATATACTGGGGGCATTCTGTCAGGATATGGTGCACTGTTAGTTGGTTGTTGCAGTGTTCTCAAAGTGGACCTATTCATAGCGAATGAAATCAACGTTAATAATTTTACTGAAATGATGATTGTCGTGTATTGTCAGACGCGATTTAGTTCAAGTTCTGAATAAGTTAGTTGGAACATGCAAATACTGCGAAAATTTAAAACGGCGGCGGTGCATCAGCCATGAGCATTATATTCTTGCTCATTGTCAGCATTATAATTCTATACAATAGTAAATCGAACTGTATATTCATTGGAAATAGTATTTTCCGAGTGATGATTCCCTCTTGAATGTAGATTATTGATTACACTGCAACTGTCCAGTTTAAATGCAGTCGAACTTTGGAGTATTGTAATTCTGAATTCTGAGTTTTAAATATACCTACATACATATCAGCAGAAACTCGGTATTATATATATATATATATATATATATATATATATATATATATATATATATATATATATATATATATATATATATATATATATATACATAAATATATATAATATATATATATATATATATATATATATATATATATATATATATATATATATATATATATATATATATATATATATATATATATATATATATATATATATATCTATATATATATATATTGAAGTTTCGCTTATCATTTGGTGAAACATGATTAAATACTTATATTTAAAATACAACACTTGGCTTAGCGTTCCACAAATATATTAAAAAATAGAAATTATATCAGTCAACTAGTTTCGGGTTATGGACCCAGTTGAATTATTGAATTTTATTTTTCAATATATTTGTGAAACTCTACGCCAAGAGTTTCATTTCAAATATCAGTATATAATATATATATATATATATATATATATATATATATATATATATATATATATATATATTTATATATGTATATATATATATATATACTAAAAAAATGATTAAAAATGTTTTTGAGTCCATAGTTTTCCGCTAGGTGGCGCAATCTACCACATATAATATATAATTGGATTTTTTACGAAATATTCCCCAATTTAGGCTGGTAAAAAATATCAACTTCAAAAACTACTGTCCTAACTCTACAACTTTTATAAGAGTTACTTTTCTGGATTACCTATCCTGAAATGGTGGGGGAAGTTCTATTTCTTTGACATAAAAAATACTGTAACTCCATAATGCATGAACCGATTTTCGAAAACGTAGACTTTATGCAAAGAGTATTGAATGTAGATTTCAGTAACAAATAACAAAAACACTTTTAATTTTCCAATCGGCAACTAGAGGGCGTTATGTAACACCTAGCTCTATATATGATTTTTTTTGAAAAATTTCAAATGCAATGCTATGAATCTAACTAGCTAACAAAAAGCCAAATTTGATGACGTATTGACCTGTCAAAACCGCGAACTGATATCTCTCTTCATTCCAAAGATATTGGCATTTTTTGATGAGTGTTGGTGATTGTTGGCTCGCCCTGTAAGGTGGAAGAGAAATTATGTTGCTAAAATTGTTTTGAAAAAAAAATAACAAGTAGAAATGCATCATAAAAATATTTATCAACATTACATAATGAAACAAAACTAGTCCGGTCAAATTAGACCAAAAAATAGGAGTGAAGTTACAGAAATTCGCACCCATCTGAAAATTGGTAGGATTGTTCAAAACACCATTATAAATGAAATCTGAAAAGTCCTCATCGATCTGATACGTGCAAAAAAATTCACTCGGGGTCGAATGTCACAAAAACGGGTTTTTGCGATTTTCAGCAAAGCAGTAAGATTTATCATGGAATTAGTTCAGACAAAAATTGTAGATGACCTAATTATCTATAAAAAACGTTTTTAATAAATTTTTTCCTCAAACCCACCGTTTTCGAGATTAACGATTCAGAAAGTTGAAAGAAATGCAAAAAAACACTAGCTCGAAGGTGGCGTTGAAACGCGCATATTATGACGATTATAACTCTTTCAACTTTTTGAATCGTCATATCTCAAAAACGGCGACTTTTAGAAGAAAAAGTATTTTGAAATTTTTTATAGATAATTATCTGATCTACAATTTTTGTCTGAGCTAATTTCATGCTGTTGTGAAATAATATGATAAGGATGCATTTTATAATCCTTTAATATTCTTTGCACCAAAGAATAATTCAATCCTAGATCTCTTGCAAGTTTTCGAATACTCAAATGGGGTTCAGACTTAACTAACACCAATACGTTAATAACATTTTTTTTCATTGCGACTTCTACGTATCCTTTTTCTCAATGCGACAGGTTGAACATTGCCGGTTTCTCCCAATCTTTTGAATAATTTCCGAGAATGACGCCGTGTTTCAGGATATCGTATCGCCTACTCCCTTTCAGCAATTACTTCATTTTGTAGACTTTCAAAATATACACTAAGCATATCATATGCCTCTTCATTTCAATAAAAAGGCATTATGAAAGAGTTAGTTTGCAAACAGTCAGCAATAACAACTTAAAAGTAAACAATCATAGAACATTAGCGTCATTTCCATAGGTAACTTGCTGACTTTTGAAACATCTATCAAGCAAATGATGGCAAGCATTTTGAGTATTTAAAATAATGAGATAGTGGGAGCATTTGGCAAATTTCTGTTATGAGTAGCTCCCTTAGTTTTGTTTCATTATGTAATGTTGATAAATAGATTTGTGATGCGGCTCTACTTGTTATTTTATTTTCAAAACAATTTTAGCAACATAATTTCTCCTCCACCTTACAGGGCGAGCCAACAATCACCAACACTCATCAAAAAAAGCCAATATCTTTGGAATGAAGAGATATATCAGTTCGCAGTTTTGACAGGTCAATACGATTCAATTTCAATCAAATTTGGCTTTTTGTTAGCTAGTTAGATTTATAGCATTGCATTTGAAATTTCTCAAAAAAAATCATAAATAGAGCTAGGTGTTACATAATGCCCTCTAATTGCCGATTGGAAAATTAAAAGTATTTTTGTTATTTGTTACTGAAATCTACATTCAATACTCTTTGCACAGAGTCTACGTTTGTGAAAATAGGTTCATGCATTATGGAGTTACAGTATTTTTTATGTCAAAGAAAGAGAACTTCCCCCACCATTTCAGGATAGGTAATAGAGAGAAATGACTTCAACGAAAGTTGTAGAGTTAGGACAGTAGTTTTTAAAGTTGATATTTTTTACCAGCGTAAATTGGGGAATATTTCGTAAAAAATCCAATTATATATTATAAGTGGTAGATTGCGCCACCTAGCGAAAAAGTATGGACTCAAAAATATTTTTAATCGTTTTTTTAGGGCAGATTTTTGTATAAGAATTTTTTTCCCCAAATTCTAGGACATATGGTTTCCGAGATACGGCCGGTCGCTAACCTTAATGAATCACCCTGTATATATAATAACGCGTTGGGAACCTCATTTGAAAAATCGATCAATCAAATCTACCCTCCAACGGAGCTAGTTTCATGGAACTTCATTCTTCATTCAAGGAGGAATGTTAGTAAATTTGACATCCGTACTACATACGATGGAAACACTAGACAGTCTGCTTTGCTCTTCAATGAGCTCATCAGTAGTGTCCAGTCCATCGACCGAGTTTGCAACGTAACCGAATCCACAAAACCTTCTCATAGTTTCTAAGAAGGGCTCAAATGGCATGCTAACTAATCACAACGCCATCCATCGGAAATTGACAGGTATCTCACTTAAGATGAAACAGAAACGCCAAACGCCGGAAACTCGTGTCACTTCATACTCATTCACACACAATAATTTGTGTTGAACATACATTTAGTTATGCCATAAAACTATGGGAATATAATTAAAATTTTCTGTCTAAAATATCTAAAGCATTAGTCGAACATTTAACAGAATATGTTGCATTTGTTCATTCAACTGATATGCCTTGAATAGATTAAATAAACTTGAAAAATTACAAATAATAAATTAAGCAGTAGGTACCTATAGAAATGGGATTTAATGATAATGATCCTCGTCTATCAAATATATACATGATGTGGTGAAAGTTTCAAATTTTTTTCATCAACTCTGTTATAATTCCTCAATGGTTGAAAATATTAATTGGAAAATTAGATGAGAATCATAATACTTTTCCTCTTTTTTAGTAGGAAATGATATTTCAAGATTTCAGACATAGAAACCTACTTTGACAGGTTCATTTTAAGTTGAATGCCATTCCGAAAAAGTTTTGTCTATAACCGCGATTGTTATTGTTAAAGAAGTTATATTGATGATAATATTTATCAATCACTAATGGAATAGTGAATTCCACCTCACAGAATAATAAACCTACATAATGAGTCCAAATCTTCACAAATTAAACGAAACCGTCAATATACCTTCGTTCTAAATCAAATTATTAATCAAGTGGGTTAGTATTTGTTCAATTGAGTTACAAAGCTAATTTAAAATATATGTATAAGGCAGACTCTGTTACAAGCAGTAGAGATCAGAGATTTTGTATCAAAGGCATATTTAAACGGAAATATATTTTAAGTGAAAAGTAAAGGTTTCTTAGTCACAATTTGTTTTCTCTTCTAAGCTGTTCCTTTTTTGTATAACTCAAAGTGCTTAGGCACCCATGAAGGTACAGTTCAAGTTAGACACCCCCAGGTGTAATTGGACACCCCTTGGTGTAGTTGCACACCCCCTGGTGTAATTTCACACCCATTGGTGTAAATGCACACCCCCTGGTGTAGTTACACAAGCGTTAGTAAAGTTGCACACATACTGGTGTTATAGAACACCCCCTGGTGTAATTGCATACCCTCTGGTGTAATTGCTCACCCCCTGATGTAATTGCACACCCCCTGGTGTAATTGCACACCCATTGGTATAGTTGCATACCTCTTGACATTTTTGACTCACCTCTCGAACCTTTCCCGTCCACAATCTCTCTTCCGTTCATTTTGATCAAAACGGCTAATTTGCAACGTTCCCTTTGACCAAGATGGCATCGCTTTATGTGGGACATGAGTTTCAAGTCTTTGGGTTATGTTCTGAAAAAACTCACAGCATTTTCCATTGAAGTAACCATAACAGTTATTTTTTGGACCCTAGAGCTGACTTAAGTAATTTATATCCAACGCGCCAATTTCCGTGCATGACAGGATATAACCATATCAAAAACTCCATGATAAAGTGACATTGTCCGTGCATTTCTTTAAAGTTAGGGAAAAAATCATGCGATACATAAAGGTCATTCTTTGGAATGCTCTCGTGCCACAGAAAACGTGACACCAGTTGGGAAACATCATTAGAAAGGTCACACCAATTCCTATCCAGTGTATCCAGTATTCAGACCATTATTGATTGGAAGTTCCTAGAAGCCACATAAGGCAAAATAGTGATGGTCTCCCTAAAACTGGAAGATCAATATCTGAAATAGTGATTCTCATTCACATCACAAATCAAAAAACATGTATACATAAATAACGTATGGAATAGTAGATAAATTTTCACGAAATCCAAATTTTTTTAATAAAAAACGCGTGAGCAGCAGAGCTCCGTAACTGAGGTCGAATTTTCCCCTAAATTTCAGTCTTTTTTACAGATAAGTTCATAACACCATAAATCAATATGGAGCTGAGTAAATATACAAAACCTAAATTTCTGCAAACACGTATGAGAGGTGAGAAAAAACATTTGAAACCTCCAAACAGCACCTATCCGACATTAGCCACATGTACGACCAAATTTTAAGACTTCTAACTGAATAATATGGCAGTTAAGAAAACTAAATGAAACGACTCCAGTGCACCAACTGAATTCACGAAAGGCTGAATTGCGGTCACTTGCCTGAAGTTTGAAAATGCCAATTTTGATTGAATTTACTCAAAAACATATATATTATATATATATATATATATATATATATATATATATATATATATATATATATATATATATATATATATATATACAGTGCGCGTCAAAATTATGGAACAAATTCATTTTCTCAGAAGAAAAATATTTGGCAACAAAATCCTGAAACAGGTCAATTTTTGTTTCACTTTTAACAAATTTTTATGCATTTTCGAAGGATTTTTGTTGCACCCTGTGCCATCCCCATCAACCCTCTAAATTTTTTGAATAGGGAAAGTGGGTCATTTTTTTTTGAAAAATTAGTTCAAAGAGGTTTCCAGTATGTGCACTTTGTCATGGCTCATTTACTTTGAGACGATGGTACCTGATGAAATTTGTCACCAAAGTCGACCATTACAGTTTTGTTCATGCACAACTTTCAACCCCTACGAACCCTTTAATGGAGAAAAAAATGGAGTGACATTGGAAATTTATTTCGGCATTGAAGTACCACCCGGAGAATCATTACAAGATAAGTTAAATTAAATGTTCAAAATGACTACTATCGTTCTGGATGCAATAATCAAAGCGCTTGACACATTCTTCCTGTACCTTCTGGAGTTATTCTATCTATGTCGAACCTTATTCGGCTTTTCAAGTCTTCCAAATTTTCGGACCTATTAATGTACACTTTAGGTAGCCCCATAAGAAAAAAATCGAGCGGTGTCAGATCTGAAGACCTGGCTGGCCACTCTATGGGACCGCGTCTTCCAATCCATGTCTCAGGAAACGCATTGTCCAGGAACTCGTGCACAGGACGCGCATAGTGCGAAGGTGCTCCATCCTGTTGAAACCATATTGTGCAATTTGGCATGTTTGGGTCATTTTCATTCGGGAAAATATTGGCAAGAGCGGGTAAAAGCTCATTCCGGAGAAATTCTAAATACCTTGCACCATTGAGGTTTCCATCGAAAAAAATGGCCTGATTATTCTGCCGTCAATGATCCCAGCCCATACATTTACTTTCTGTGGGTGTTGCGTATGTGCTTCCACCATCCAATGCGGATTTTCTCGGCTCCTGCAATTCTGTCGGTTCACTGTTCCGTGGCTTCATCCGAAAAAACAATTTTTTTGATGAATTGCGGATTGTGGTTCAACGCATCTTGCATAATTCTATAAAACTGATTCCGTCGATCATGATCATCTTCGTTTAATTCCTGATGTAGCTGAATTTTATACGGGTGATATTTTTCTGCTTTCAAAATGCGTAAAGCAGTCTTCTGAGAAATGTTATTATGTTCCGCTAACTGTCGTGAAGTACTGTGAGGATTTTCTTCAATTTCCACTAAGACATTCAGTTTTGTGTCTTCAGAGGTTCTGGGTCGTACGGCATTTGGAATATCTCTAACATGTCGTCTGTACTACGTGAATTTGCTAACAATTTTACTGACCGTTGAACTTGGGATTGGTCTTTCTGGATATTTGGCGTTAAAGATATCACAAACCTCCTGTTGAGTACGGACTCTATCGCCCCACCCGATCATCATTAAAATTTCAATTCGCTGTTTTTCATTTAACTGAGGCATTTCTTTTCCGATTTTTAAAACAATGAATTCGACTTTGAGCAACGATTGAATGCAACTTGAATTAAAATTTTCTGAAAGTAAGACATTCATCGTATGGTATAATACCGGGTGCATTTGAACGCCACATGTTATGTACGTTTTTTTTTCAGCCATGAGCATGAAAAACAATACTATTACTTCGAATTTAAAATCTCTACATGGTTGTACCTGGTTACACATTCATAATATTGATGACATTGCGTTGTCAGAAATGTTTCTCTGAATTGAAACATTTTATCGAAAAGTTTCAACTTCAGTAGAAACGTACTAATAACATACCTACTTAAGATCATAACTGAAGCGCAGTGTTTCACACATTCTAATTTTTCACGTGAGGGAGTTGAAAGGTGTTGAAAGTTGTGCATGAAGAAAACTGTAATGGTCGGCTTTCATTCGGTGACAAATTTCATCAGGTACCATCGTCTCAAAATAAATGAGCCATGCACATACTGAAAACCTCTTTGAACTAACTAATTTTTAAATAGTTGATGGAATCCGTCGTTACTACGTGATAATTTAACATGATGAACAAAACTTAATTTGAATTTACTACGTTTATTATCACAAAATATTTCGAAGAATATAACACTGCTAATTTTTCAAAAAAAAAATTTTTCTTGAAAATTTCTGCACGCCTGTAAAGAAGATATAAAGACCTTGCCAAAAAAGTACCACATGACCCACTTTCCCTATTCAAAAAATTTAGAGGGTTGATGGGGATGGCAGAGGGTGCAACAAAAATCCTTCAAAAATGCATTAAAATTTGGTAAAAGTGAAACAAAAATTGACCTGTTTCAGGATTTTGTTGCCAAATATTTTTTTTCTGAAAAAATAAATATGTTCCATAATTTTGACGCGCACTGTATATATATATATATATATATATATATATATATATATATATATATATATATATATATATATATATATATATATATATATATATAATTGACTGATACAGTGTAATAACCTGTTATTTTCAAAAATATTCGACTTCCAACATAGATTTTCAAAGTTTCAGCAGAATCCTTGATTCTCAGACATCAAAGAATAACGTAAATTGTAATTCCCGAAAAGTCAATACATCTGCGTTGAATTTTGAAGAATTTACGGAATTATGTAGAAAACTCCCAAAATCCTATTATGGTGAAGGTCCAAATATCGACAAAGTGAACCCATCTTTTTCCTACTCCAAAAAATATATTGCCAGACGTTTTCCTATTCCTCGTAACCGAGTCGGCATACGCTGTTTGAAAGGCTTTTCAGAAATGACGTCTTGCAAAAATGCTAGAAAAATGTTTCATCCTGCAGGTTAAATTGTAAAAAGTAAAGAGGGTTGCTTTGAATTTCTCCTTGACATGAGCTTCCTGAAAAGCATTATTTCACACCCACTTATGTTGTCGAAAGAGGATATACCATTTTCTCTCCTGTTCTTGTGGTTGTCGGTTAATAGAATTCAAAGAGACTGTTCAATTCATTCATGAAATGAATCCCCTCATGTCTCATTCAATTTATTCTTTATCATTGATATATAAGTGTTTACTCAAACGGAAAACGTTCGTATAATATAATACATAAAGTGAACAAGGAAAATTCTTCGATAATTTTAAAAAATTATCAAACAACTTTCCAAGGAAGCTGGTTATACGTATTCAGCAACGCAAAATCTGCGTATACACCACTGTTGTAGAGTAGATATCTTCATATCAGGAGGTACGTGTTTGGGCGACGAATTTCTGCATTTTCAGTCTAAGCGGTGAATTGTTGTTTCCTAATATCTTTGGTGGGATGGCGCTCTGGATTGTTATTCATCCATTCTTACTGACCACGATTTGTATTGGGGAACAATTAGAAATTTGTTAATTCACTTCGAGTCGAATAAGCTGCACTGATGAGATCTAATAAAATCGAAACAGCTGTATGCAGATTTTGAGTCGGGGTGACTTGACCATTTCTATAATTCACCGTTCGATTGTGAATGCAGATTTTGCGTTGCTGAATACGTATAACCAGCTTCCTTGGAAAGTTGTTTGATAATTTTTTAAAATTATTGAAGAATTTTCCTTGTTCACTTTATGTAATGTATGAAATTGACCATGGTCGACTAGTATGTTTTTCATGATTTGATTGTTATAATATAATATATGAAGTGATATTGAATAATTATTATGAGTTTATTGTTTGAAGCGTTTAGAAATCATTAAATATACTCTTATTCTGAATAGCTGAATTATATCTAAGTAATAACGTAAATTTGTTTTGAGTTCAGTACCAAGCAAATATGTGAGAAATGAAAGGATAATATCAGTCTTTCAATATCAAGTCTATCAGACAAAAACAAGTCTTTCGGACAAAACAACAAAGAATCGATACACCTGGTTTGATCAAAATATCAGATATTGAAATTGAATCAGAAAATTCAATAAAATTTTTGGGGATATGCATCGACGAACATCTTCACTGGAACAACCATATCATTGAACTAGGAAAAAAATTTAACTCAGAATCATATAATTAGTATAAAAGTATTGCGTACATATCTAAATGGGAGTTCCTGGTAAATATTTTACTAAGCAAACCTTGAGGGGTTGATGAGATTATCACCAATTTTCATTGGCAGCAGCTCTTTATTAAAAGAAATTGTGTATTAATTAAGTTGAAATTATTGTTTGGAATGTTATGAAGATTCCAGACCTCTAAGGACCTCATCTATAAAAAAACCTAGAGCGCCCATTTGATTTCTATCAATCGAATAAATTTCAAAAATAACTCTGAATACGCTGGTATGAGCATTTACTGACACTGTTCTATAGACGAGGGTTAAACTGCTGAGGAAGTTTGGTGTACAAGCTGAAGAAAGTACATAGAAAGTTCAAGGAAGTGCAGATGCAGTGCGGGGATGTATAGGACAGAGCGTTGAAGTATAAGATAGAGTGAAGAAGTACCTAGAAAAAACAAGGAATTACGTAGGAAGTTGCAGGCAATGAATTAAATTGCACAAGCCGTACATGAAGTGCATAGAAAGTTCAAGGGAAGTGCGAAGTATTTCCTATGAAGTGCAGGAATAGTTTAATTTTGAGAAGTGTTGTACAAAATTTTTCCCAAGTTGTGAACTGCCGAGGAAATTTAGGGGGACGCTGAAGAAAGTATATTCGAACTGCAAGTAAGTTCAGATGAAGTGCAAGGCAATGCAGAGAAAGTACAAAGAAATACAGAGGAAATAACAGGATATAAAAGTTAGTGTACAGAAAATACAAGAAAGTCCAAGAAAAAGGCAAAGTACTTATTAGGAATTGCAGGAAGTTCCATGGAAAGAGGTGTACATAATTTTAATTAGCGGTCAAAATTTTGATTAGCGGTTCAACTCTCGGCTATAGATGCCTACACGGTTTTGAAATTCAAATTTTCCGATATATATTTTTTTAATGACTAGTTATCATGGATCCGTTATGAACCATTCTGAAGAATTCATATTTCATGAATGTTTCCTTTATTAATATTTCAAATAAAGTACTGTTTTTCTCAAAAACGATTCAGTGAAGTTTTATATCGAATAATAATGAATTTTCGAATTAATTGAAAACTGTTCGTCGTTCTTAATATACCAAATTTTTTCTTGTCATATTTTTTGTATATCTATATCGAACAATGTTTACTCGGGAAGAAAATACAGAACGTAATAATAAATACACACACCTCTTATGAGGCAGATCTAGAGAAACCAACGGTGAAGCAGGCTTGCTGGGTTCGAATCCTGGGTTGGGTATAAATGTCTGTTTATATCTTTGAGTTTAAATGGTTGAATTAGTTGATTAATTGGGTAATATACAATATTCACACAAGCCCATTGACCGTTCGGAGCCGGCGTCAAACTGTACGCTCATGCTGTGGCACCACGGGTACTTCAGATTTTCTCATGGTTTCTGAACTTCATCAATTACTTCAATTTCGTGATAGCCTTGGTTGTAATGCTTTATAAAAACAACTTCAGTTATTTTAACATCATAATCATAAAATAATTTTGTATATTCAGACAACATCTATATTATCTTTTCGATGCAAACTACACACGTAGATAGTGTCGAAAGAAAGTAGCTTCATTTTATAATTGCGAAAACCTATTTCTTCAAAGTCGACTATTTCTTTAGCACAACATTTGTGAAATTATTTTGTATCTTTCGTTTTGGTCCCGTTTCGTGACTTCAGCCAACAGTTCTTCATCCGCTGATAACAGGTAAAAGTTTGATCATCTATTAGATCGAATTTCTTTGTACCTATCGATATTGATATCGCCCCGTTTTAATGAAGTTAATAAGTGAGCAACTCTAATTAGTATCAATTTACATGCACCATCGGTTTCCGTAGATTTTCTTACTCTTGTTACATGCCATTATTCGAGGATATTCTTACATAAGAAAATACTTCCTATTTATGCTATCATGGAGGTATATTGAACTTCAAATCTGTGAATAACTTCACTTTATTTCACCTTTACTTTTCAGATGTGTGCAGATTGATATATCATGAAATATTAGAGTATGAGTAGTTAGTTTTGAAAACGTGATATTTCAACATTACAAATTTCCATGCAAATACCTCGAGATATAAAATATTCATTCAAGAAAAATTCATTAGGGAAAATTCTAACACTATGAAATAGAATGAATACACTATTCTGATATTGCTCCTGTATTCACGTATTATAGCAGAGAAAAGCGCTTTAATTTTTTTATTTTTCACTTGTATATTATATATTTATTTCACCTTGGATACGGTTGCTATAAACACACTCATTATGACCTAGGCCATAACGCCCGCATGTGATGTGGATCATCACGCCATTGATTAAATACCTCATAATCCTTGTCGTATACGACTACGGATTTCTCCGCCAATGAATTATTCGCAGCTTTGGCTGCATTTTCTATGATATCCTTGGGTAAATTCATTTTCATTTCCATTATTTCTATAAGACTACACAAAGAAAGCAGCAATTACATTCACTAAATATGATGACAAAAATATTCACAAACGTGAAAATATCAACAAATGACATGCCTACTATGAGAAGGAAAATGGATAGAAGCAATGAACCGATTTTAAAATCGCTTTTTCATTATAATAAAATAATTTGTTCGTGAAAAATAAAATCTTGTATGCACCACGTGCGTTACTAGATCCTTACATTACTCGGGCGAAAGGCCCACGGGCTAAATGTTTCCCTCCGGGCATAAGGATCTATATAATGCACTTAGTACATAAATAACTATTAAATGTTTTGATGAGTATTACGTAAGAGACAGAAAAAAGTAAACAAACCTCACAACAACTTTACTTCCGATAAATTGAATATTAAAGACAGTAATAATTCCAATGAGCATCTAAACTTTAGAAACATTATCATTTGATTGAACAATATCTGCCTGTAAATTGAACTAAATAAGGGCTAAGGATCCTTTTACTGTTGCAACATCATCGTATCTAGCCTTTTGCCTGGATTTATATATATATATATATATATATATATATATATATATATATATATATATATATATATATATATAAAGCTAAGAGAAAACTCGTTGGGTACGCAGCATGCAGGAAGTATACTCTTATAACACTTTTTCCAATATTTCGACAATGTTTATTGTCATCATCAGGGAATGCTACAATCTTTTTACAAAATGAAACTAGGACAATTTGTGGAAAAAACAACAAAAAATTACTTACAGTGTCCATGAGATTGTATGCATAGATCTTAAATTAAAATTAATATTGACGTTCATAACCAAAGTGCACATATTAAGAACAAAGTCAGTGAGTGTAACTTAAAATTGCCATCATCACCACATTTGACCAATTAAAGGCAGAAACAAAACAGTCACAATTAAAATTCAAAATATTATAAAAGTATTATTAAAAACTACATCATACCGGTATTCACATCGTCGGCATGGAAAGTGAAATGAAATTAATAAAATATAACCAAAAAGTGAGGCTAAAATGAGAACATAGAAGAAGTGAAAACACGCCAAAGACCGAGATCTCTTACTCTTAGAGCAGCAGAGCACAGAAGAGATATCACATCGTCAGTATGTCATCTCCCACCAAAAGGGAAGACACTCCGAATGTTGAAATTATTAAATTAAACAACTGAAAGATACATGAAACTTATTCTGGCGAAAAACGTTATTTAAATTTTAGGAAACCATAAAGAGAGGATAATTATAAAAAGGGGTCAAAACTGTCTATAATACTTGAGAACAACAAGAAATTGGAAAAGTGAGTAATAAAATTAAAACTCCAAAATAAAATCACTCAGTAGAAAAGGAGTTTGAAACTCTTGAGTTGTGAGGATACTGATCCAAGTGCAATAAGAATGAATAAGTTTTCTCTTAGCTTTATCCTAACTGGTGAGCAAAGACACCCCCTCTCTTAAATATATATATATATATATATATATATATATATATACTATATATATATATATATATATATATATATATATATATATATATATATATTTATATATATATATATATATATATATATATATATATATATATATATGTATATATATATATATATATATATATAAATATATATATATATATATATATATATATATATATATATATATATATATATATACATATATATATATATATATATATATATATATATATTTACATATATATATATATATATATATATATATATATATATATATATATATATGTATGTATATATATATATGTGTATATATAATAATAATAATAATAATAAAATGACTTTATTTCCACAAATGTGTATACACAGCATTTGCCCAGGCAGGCGAAGATTAGCTTAAAGCTACTCTTTAACTCTTAACCTACCTGGTTAACACGTAAATTAGCTATAAAATAAAGTAAACATCATAAGAACACTACAAGAGAAACAAATACTAAAACACAGATACAGAGATAGTAACATACATATCATCATTATCATTTTCATTGCCTGGCCAAGAGTAAGTCCCTAAGAGTATGCCGATATCTAGACAATGAAGAAATAGACATAGTGAACACAAAAGAGTTGTAGTACTTTACTAAATTATAAGTAAAGCAGCGCTCGAACATGGCAGAGGAATGCTGTGGCATTGTCACAGTATTATGTCGGGTGTTGACATTATGAACTGATTTTCTAAAAACGATTTTTTTGTACAAGTAAGAAGGAGCTTTAGACCTGATCAAACGATATATGAAGACAAGAAAATTCCACTCAAAGGCGTGATTAATTATTAACCATCCAATTTGCGAGAAACAAGGTGTAATGTGATCATATCTTCCTCGGTCGAATATAATTCTACATGTATTTTGAATGCGTTGCAATTGACCTCGGGATTTCTGGTCGAGACAAGGGTAGTAAACAATGCTACACTAATTCAAAACTGAAAGAACCAAAGTTTCGGTTAGCTTTTTACGCATTTTGAAATTCAGTATGTGCTTGTTGACATAAAGCATACGCATTCTCATGTAACACTTCTGAAGAAGTGAACTAATATGACCTTTAAATCTTAGGTTCTGGTCTATAATCAGTCCTAAATTTTTTGCTTGGTCTGACAAGTTGATCTCAACGCCATCCAACTCAAGCTGTATCAAATTCTGAGTATCTGGTCTCTTATACCTGCTACAAAACAGAAGTGCGGTTGTCTTTGATGGATTTATGTTTAAATTGTGTGCTCTTGAGAATTGAGATATCGCAGTTAGATCCCTATTTATGGAATCGTTTGCAGCCGGAACATTTGATGGGTCGAAGCAATGAATCAATTGGGTGTCATCAGCATACAGCTGCATCGTACAATCAGATACAACATTTGGTAGATCTGAGGTATATAATAGAAACAATAAAGGGCCCAAAATAGATCCCTGTGGAACACCCGATACAATAGATTTAGATTTAGATAAGTTATTGTTAACACAACATATATATATATATATTAACACAACATACATATATATATATATATATATATATATATATATATATATATATATATACACAACATATATATATATATATATATATATATATATACATATACCAGAGGTGTCTTAGGACACCCGGTTGATAGTAATTTCTTTTCACTGAATATTATATATTAAATAGCATTTACAATGAAATAAATTCACAACGTAATTAAATTTTGAAATATCATACTTATTTATATTAGAAGTAATATATTACGTCGATTGCAAATGAAAACTATTTAGTGCATTTAATTTGTACAAATAGAAAACAGCTAGGAAGATAACTCAAATTTGGACTGAGAAGACGGGAGAAAAATAAAATAAACTCCTGATGATAATTCCCCTTCCGTTTCAATTTCATAGAACACTAGAAAATCACAATACGTTGAGGTACGAAAATTTACTATATAAAAATAGTCTTAACTACTAACTGAATGTATTGAAACTCCTGCTCCAGAAATTTAATGAAGTGCTTCTCAGAGGATTGAAGGACAATCAGGTTGATGTCAGTATCGAATATTCTGATATTTTTGTATTCATTTGAAAAATATTCTTCGGACCTTTAGCCATTTTATGTAGGATTTAGGTAATGGTGCTCCATTTCTCATAGTGCCCCAGGGCTACACTAAAGGTAAATCCGGCTTTTAGCATTAAGGTGTCTCAAAAGAAAGTTTAGATATGATTCAACTTACTACGTAAGAGCATCACATCTGAGGCACGCGGGGGGCATGTCAATCGATTGCCTGCCTTCTAGGAATTCGCTCGCCATTGAGCGTTTCTCGGAAGATGACCGCAAGTTTGGTTCGACGACCATAACATAACAAATTTTGCAGTCATCGTTTGCATAATTATCTTAATTGATACTCCAAGAGTTTCCCTCATTTGAAATGGGTTGATAAAGTTCAAGTGACCATTTCAACACAACAAAAACTGAAATCTAGGCGATCAAAGTCAATAAGAACAAAGTGCTTCATGTAATGCATAGATTAAAATGCATCATTAAAAAGTATTGCCATAAATAACTAAAACTGCACCCCTACAAAATTCTAATGAAGTAAGGATTAAAGCCCCAGTATACCATTCATAGGCTTCAATTCGTTAACCAAGTTTCTGACCGCTTTTCAACATTTAATATTATCTTGTTTTAAGACTAAGCTCATCTTCACCTCAGTGTGTAACAGAGGAGAATTACTGTTACTGGAGCGCAGCTGATCCGATACGCAAGTTCCAGAAATTCCTACATTCCCCAACAGTATCTGTATGGGCTGCGATGTCTGCTTGAGGAATAATCGGCCCATACGTTTTTGAAGACTGGAGAGGACAAACAAGTTATAGTGAATTCAGAAGGTTATGCTTCTTCGTACCTGAACTCAAAACATTTCAGTTTACAACCGAAGAACATCGTTTCAGCGTACAGTAGCATGTACTATGTTCTCTAGCAAATTGATCACTAGGAGATATACAAATTGGCACTCACGCAGTCCTGATTTGAGCCCTATAGACTTTTTTATGGAGATAGCTCAAATCAAAAGTGTATATCAACTCTACTCTGGCGTAGTTAAGAGAACAAATCCGTCACGAAATGGGAGCCATCACTGAGTTTAGGGGCCGAGCCAGAATGAAAAAATCCGCTGTTCGATTACATTAGTGTATTTCAATGATTTATAATGATTTTGTCGAGGGACTTCATATATTCTTGCAAATAAATAAATTGAATTAATCTTTTATTTGAGACACCCTGTATAAATGAATTACCCATCTAATCAAACGCCTTACAAACAGGAATTTAATAACAAAATTATTGCTTTGAATAAACCTGACAATTTAACATCATCAATCAAAAAGACGATTAATATTCAATATCAAAGTTTACTCTTGTATGAGTAATACATAGGCTTCGTATCCTGTTCAACGAGATGGAACAATAGGTTAATCCACCGACCAGTGTGAACAACACCGGTCATTATCCAATTTACGTACGAATCCCGCTGTTTGTAATCCTATTACGTTTATTCGCTGCAATTATCTCCTTGTTAAAGAAACAAAGAACTAGCCTATCGACAGTGATAAATAGTTATTCTTTAATCCATGTATGTTAATTCAATAACTGAATCAATCTTGGAAAAACAATCTCCGTTTGATAGAAAACGAATGTTCTTTCATCCTAAAGACAGTATCTGAATATAGTTGTTGCCTGAAACATAAAAGGGACCTAAGGAATTAATCAATGAATATTTTGTACGAGTCGATTTATCTGAAAGTAAAACAACAAAATTTATTGTCAAACATATCATACCTATATAGAAAATGTTAACTTAAAGAACGGTTATAGATAGCACGTTCTAAATTATCCATGAATATTTCTGCGAATTGATGACAAAACATCACAAAATGATAGCATCGTACATAATTGTTACTGTCATCTGTTTTGCTATGAAATGGCAGGTTACCATAGCATGGTTCATCTAGTATTCCAGATTCCAGCGTAAAGCGGTGAGAATACTGGGTGGATTAAAGTACCGTGATTGTTGTAGGAACACTTTCAGGGAGTTTGGTATTCTCACCCTGCCATCGCTTTTCATTTTGGAGTGTCTTCTCTATGTGCATGGTAATCCTGAGTTGTATACCACGAATTCTCGTTTCCATGCACATGACACCAGAGGCAGAGAGGATTACAGGAAGGAGTATTTCAGACTCACGGTGGCACAGAATGGAGTAAACTTTATTGGTGTGGATCTTTACAATAGGCTGCCGAGGAGTGTCAGGCAGATGTCACGTAGTTCATTCTTGGGCAAACTTAAGAGTATTCTTGTGCGGGAGGTTATTTATAATGTCGGGGAGTTCGACAATGTTGAATTTGATCAGTATTTTCGATGATTTACTGTTTTTATTGTGTGTGTATATTCTGTTGTAGGTATATATATGTTTTTTATATTTATATTATTTTGTTTTAACTGTTTCTTTAAAGGTTTTTCGTGGCACTATAGTAATTAATGAATATAAAACTATAGTAATTATTTCGAACATTCTTTGACCGTCTTAATCAGTTTACATTACATTATTTTATACTGTATTTATATATTGCATATTTTAGCCTGATAACTTTATTTATATATTTTATACTGTATTTATATTACATATTTCAACCTGACAAGTGTAAACATGTAGATGTTCATGTAAGACATGCAAATAAATAAACATTCAAACATTCAGTATATAATTGAGTATTATCAAGCAAACCGCTATGAAATGAACAATAATTATATACCAGAAATGATAAAAAATATGATACACAAAAGGCGGCTTAAAAAGCGATTTCTCAATTTCATCCGGTTACAAATGAAATATCAAAATATAGCGTTTAAACTGATATTTGAATTACTTCTTTCGAGGCACAATACCAACGAAGCGTTCTGCAGTATGAATAATATTAGAAAATATATTCAGAATAATGTACCTGTATCAAAACTCCATAAAAACAAAATGTCCGAAATAGGTATATTTAATTGCGGTAGTGACAAATTTTACATTGTTAGAGCTATCAGAACATAAGTGTTGTTTTGATGATAAAAGTGAAGATTTTCACCATGCGAATCTATTAATCAATGAGACCTACTCATTTACATTCGACATATTAAATAGAGCTATTAAAAGTTTAATAATTTCGTTTAATCTTCACAAATCAATAAATTCAAGTAGGTACCAATTCAAGTCTTTTTATTTAGGTAGAACTGACAAGTAATACCTTCGTGAACTTCTTCAACAACGCAGTAGAAGTTAGGTTCGAGTTCTCTTATTAATTCATTCAGTTCATAGATAATGAGGATTGTATATAAACATCTGTGTCTGTAAAATTTAACGATTATTTAGTCAGCAGCTGACGAAGAAGTATTTCTAATTATTCGTAAATTTTTATCAATAATGTTTTACTATGGAATAGTAGTTTTCACCAAGTATCGAATTCATCAATTGATAATACCTATATAACGGGGTGGAGCGGATCAAAATATAACTTTCTTAAATATGTCGGCTTCCTTATAAAGAAAAGAAACTACAAAAAATTATGTTAAAGCCCTACTCTTTAACTTTACAAAAAGTATATGTATATTGTAGAAAATTTCAGCCCTAAATGATTGCTTTTATTTATTGTGATCCGCTTCATACATCGTATGGGTTGAAGTAGATTACTCCTTTAAATTCATATTGAATTCACTTCAGCATAACTATGGGGTGAAACGGATCACAAAAAAATATTTTGTTACCAAGTGTTAATTTTGTGCCAAATATCGTATCAATATTCAATATAAAACATCAATTATTAAAAGAACACAGTAAATTCTGAAAACTATTTCAACTTTGAACATTTTACATGGCATATATATATATATATATATATATATATATATATATATATATATATATATATATATATATGCCATGTAAAATGTTCAAAGTTGAAATAGTTTTCTTTGAACATTTTACATGGCATATATATATATATATATATATATGCCATGTAAAATGATCAAAGCTGAAATAGTTTTCAGAATTTACTGTGTTCTTTTAATAATTGATATATATATATATATATATATATATATATATATATATATATATATATATATATATATATGTATATATATATATATGAGTGTGTGTTTGTGTGTAGGTATATAGTCACTACTCTTAAATAGATTAAAAATTTAACTTTTTCTGTTAAATCTGATCCACAAAGTAGAAAAATTTTAATTATTTTTTCATTTCAAAATGTTGATAGATATATGTTATTTTTTATTGTTCTCGCTGGAGAATATGACATTTAGAAGAAGACGTTCATAATATCATTAATTACTCAACTACAATAACCAAATTTTTCGTTTTATTTTTTGTAATATTTCACGAAAAATTAAACATTAATTTTCACATTTTTCGTTTCAGGTAAGCTATGGGTTAATTACAGAAGATCAAGTTGTCTCAAATTAACGATGTGCAAAATGAGTATGTATGGATATATTATATATTAACTGAACTTATCTTTACTACAGATGTATTATAAGGACATAATGTCAACAATTTAGTAAAATTTTTTCAAATTAATGATATTTTTTATGCTTTCGCGAGAATTACTTCTCGAAAAACACACAAATAGCTAGTTGATACGAAATTTGAAATTTAATCAAGGTAAAGCGGAATTGTCTTTTCGGCGCCCTTTGCCAACTCATTCACACCATGAATTATATTTGAGTTCATAATAAATAAATAGTAATTACCAACTTTATTTCAAAAATAACTCTTTTTATACATAAATGAAAATTTTAATTTTTTTACTATATAATTAAATTATATACATATATATATATATATATATATATATATATATATATATATATATATATATATATATATATATATATATATATATATATATATATATATATATATATATATTATATATATATATATATATATATATATATATATATATATATATATATATATATATATATATATATAATGAAGTGAACTAGGACATTTATTTGAAACGAATCAAACAAACCTCTTAGCGGAGCTGGTTATACGAGTTCACGAAACATAGAAATACTTCCATATACATTGGACGGTAAATGTTAGAAAGATTAAGTTGTTCATCAATAGCAGGTTTGTTTATTTTCAAAGAAATGTCCTAGTTTACTTCATTTTATTGCCACGAACGTGTATCGATAACACGAAGAATTCTGTTTTATATTCATTTGCTGCCTGTATAGGGGATAAAATCGGAGCGTTTGTTACAAGCGGTGTGTAAATGTTGCATTACATCGAATTGATGTGGCAACCTTACTCTTGCTTAGCGAATATAGTAACCACCTTCGGGTGTCAGGACGTACGAGTTCTCGTTGCCGAAGTATTTCATCTATCTGTAAGATGTGGTTCATTTGTTTCCGACTGGTGGCGCTGTATCATATTTATATGCCATAGAGTTACTAGAAGGAAAATATAAGAATGTTTGAAATGTTTGGTTCTTTATCACTTTCGATGGATGGACGATACTGATGAGCCCTAAATAACAGTCTGTCTATCATTTCCGTTGATTGTGATGAACAACTTAATGTTTCTAACATTTAACGTCAAAGGTATATGAAAGTATTTCGATTTTTCGTGAACTTGTATAGCCAGCTCCGCTAGGAGGTTTATTTGATTAGTTTCAAATAAATGTCCTAGTTTACTTCATTTTATTGCCACGAACGTGTATCTATAACACGAAGAATATATATATATATATATATATATATATATATATATATATATATATATATATATATATATATATATATATATATATATATATATATATATATATATATATATATATGATAATGAATATGTTGATTCACACAATGTTGAAGACATTTTATTTATTTGCTTTGGAACCAACATTCTTCCTGTGTAGAAATGCGACTACCTTCGGGAACGTGGCTATATAGCATAGAATGATCATGATCCACATGATACATTATTTAAGAGTTTCTGATTTTTGTGCCAAATAAGCCAATATTACTTGAGTAATTACTGTTGGATAGTTTATATATGAACTTTTTCGAGAGATAATTGTGCTACTGCGTTGAAAACTTCAACAAGCATATTTCCGCTTTCACTGCAGCTGTCCATTATTCATCGCAATAGTTGAGGGAGTTAATCCCAAACTCGAGCTGCCCGCCTCCCTGATACATACTTCAGGGAGGAATGAAACACGTGTGTTTCCTTTTTTTTTCTGAATATCAAACTTTCAAAAAGTAAAATATCCACCACTTTAACGTCAATTTGTTATTATTAGTTTTTCGTTGAACAGGATTGTGTACCGATCCAGACTCTGCAATATTTTTGTGGTGTTGCTGTAGCTGCTTCAGCATTTCATCAAATGTACATATAGATTAGATAGTTGGTTTCAGAAATCAATTTATATTAAAAGTTCATAAGGTTTATCACCTGATGCCCATTTCAGTTTTCATTTTCATGAATAGAAGCTGACATCAATTGAATAGAAGTGAGTGTGTGTGTGTGTGTGTGTGTGAATTGGATGCAATGCTAACGCTGTAATATCATCACCACAAGACAGTTGCAGCGTCAGAATCGATATGTAGTTATGTGTCATCGAGATGTAAATTGCTGAATCGTCATCACTGTCAATATTTCAAATTATGGAATAAAATAATTTTCCGATCCGGAATTTGAAATATTTCATTAATTAATTAGTATAGGCCTATAGGAAAACACCGGAGACTAACAAGTACATAAAATCTGGAAATAGATGCGTGAAGTAGACGCTAATGCAAGAACTTTCAACTATGCATTTTGATCAGTAGTTTTTGTTGAAAGGAATATTTAAATCGATAAAGTACGGAATTTGTTAATTCTTTTTGTGAATCTCAAAATTCTCTTATTGTAAATGACAAAAAAGATCGGGGCATATTTCATCCTTATCGGTATTAGAACTGACTCACCCCTCATACTCTTTTCCTTATGCATAATCTCTCTTTTCTTCAGAAATCTTGTTATATATTATATAAATTCGTTCAAATTGGACAATTGTCAATGGTTTGTTTGACCGAGGTGGCACTACATCAGGTGTTCCTATTAGGGAAATATATGAAGAAAGTATTTGTCCTAATTTCAAATCTGTGTATTATGCCCAGAAAAAATTCACAGCATTTTCCTGAGAAGTATTTTTAACAGGGACGGATTTATCAATAGACTGGAGAAGGCTGAAGCCTGTAGGCCCCCACCACTCAAGGGGCCGCCACCATAACTGATGCAAATTTCAATGATAAAACTATATCCAGCACGGAATTTGATATTATGAGGGAAATTGACGTCAACGATATAAATGAAGATTTTGCTAAAAAAAATCTAGGAAAGTTGTAATTTAGTATAACAATTTTTATGAGTATTTAGTGGTGTTAGTGTTGAGTTAGTATTGAGCATTAAGTTATTAATAAATATATTCTACTAGTGAAAGCATAGTAACTATAGGGCTCTCTATGCAAGCCTGAGCTCTGGAATAATACTCGTAGACCAATATATGTATTGCACATTCCGAATGAATAGAGTGAAGCTCAAGACATACAAATTAATAAATTGAAAATTTTTTAAAGAAAATTGATTAGCTAAGTCCACGGTAGAGAAATTTCTAAAAATGCATATGACTTCAATGTGAATACGTACACCTGAGGCACTTCGATACTTTCAAATCTCGAAATAAAATTTTTTTCTTTATACTTTATAAATTTAATAATCATGACGACGCAATACTGCCTACCCAAATAAATAAAATTCGAAATTGTCAAAATTCATATTTGTCGTAAGTAATTTTCTGAAAGAGAAGTTATATGATGATAGTGACCGGATCATTCTTTTCGACCAATATTCTGTCCATAACATATCAAATCGTATGAATCCTTCAAGAAAAATTAACATTCCCAGTAATGTGAATAAGTTGTATTCAATGTGAAGTTGTCATTCTGTTTCAGAATTTACTATGTTGTCGGACCCTCTCGACCTACTTTCAAGTTTGACACTCGCCGAAAAAACCTCTGTATCTCATTTTTGTTGAAAATTGGGTCAGCTAATTAGATTTAAGATTATTTATTACGTCTGGCAACACTGTTCCCGATCGACGTCATATACAATTGATGACGTGAACGCCAAGTCTCGCTAGACAGACTATATTATATGATAGATATATAAATTCCTAGAGTCTATTCACAGGACTGGCTGATTTTCAAACAATTTTAAAATCGACAATATGGATATCGATGCTGTTTCGGAGCCAGCTTGCGCTACTCTAAAACTTCTCTACGGAAGTAAGTAATTATCAAATAGGGAGAAGAAAAAGATTTCTATCTCAGGAATCAACTGAAAAACGAACATATATCAATCCTCAGTACAGTACGAACTGAAACATTTTTACCAATAGATTGAAATGATGTTGAATGAATATTTTTGTTCTGCTATAACTAATTACGATACAGAACGGGTGAACAAAAAAACTTGTTTTTCACGATTTAATTAATAACTGCATGATTTCTAGTTATGCAATGACGGCTGACGTGAATATCTTATGATGCAGTAGTGAGTCGTTCCCTATTTATAACACTCATCGTCAAGTAATTAAATTAGTCCTCGTTAATGAACTCGTGCTTTAATTTGGTCCTAAGAACAAATACTCTAAAAAAAACATGTGATTTTTAATTGACATATGCTTCGGTTTTCTCATTTTATCATACTTTTATTCACTACTGCAATTTCCTTCAGAATATTATTTTGCCCTTTATGTAATATATATATATATATATATAAATATATATATATATATATATAAAATATATATATATATATAAATATATATATATATATATATATATATATATATATATATATATAAATGTAGTAAACTAGGACATTTATTCGAAACTAATCCAAAAAAAACTTCTGGTGCTGGTTATACGAGTTCACGAAACATCGAAATTGAAATATCCCCATCTACCTTAGACGGCACATGTTAGAATGAATGTCTTGTTTACTTCATTTTATTGCCACGGAAATGTCTCGATAACACGAAGAATTCTTATTTATATATATATATATATAATATATATATATATATATTATATATATATATATATATATATATTTCACCACCACCATTTTGATGTACAAAATTCATGGAAAATACGAATGTTTCCTTAATATTATAAAGTTTCTACATAAAGATGGTGGCGATAAAAGAAAAAATTTGAAACCCTAAAAAGCGGACATCATCGACATCAATTCAATTAACATACGAACTGTGAGCGTTTAAACGTTTACCGAATTTTCCCATCGCACCTTTCCATCACTTCCTTTCACAAAATTTTGATCGAATTCTAACTTTTGATATGGTGCAATAGTCTATTGTTTTCTGGGAAAATACATCTGAAAAAACGAATATGTTATCCACATATTAAATGAAATTTATTTCAGCACTTTATTAAGTTAACAGAAAATTCTACATAAAATTTGTAAAAGACTTTTGTTATATTAACAATCTATGGAACGCCAAGGTGCCTACAAATTACAATTATCCACATAATTGGCAGTATCTCTTTTTTTTTTCGATTGCCCAATTGAACGTTGATTTTCAGTCTATAGATCTGTGTGTAGGTTGAGTCAGATAAACGAGCAAATTGGTAGTTCGTTCATCTGACTAACTAGAAAATTCATGCAGAATTCTATGGCTGGAATAGTTTGGACAAGACATTTTTTAAAATTCGATAGTAAATTTTTTCCATGTTTTGGATTGGTGAATTTGGTATTTTAAAGCTTGTTGATGAAAAAACACAAAACTTCTTCCTGCTACTTTCATCACTTAGTCGAAGTCTGATAGAGTGAATTATCAAAAATCTAATTTAAGTTTAATTCAAAAAATTTTCTTTTCGAAGCTATTATCAATGGTTATTCATACTCTACTACGACATATAAGATTATTGCAGGAAAGGGATGGCAACAAACGGCTCTAGACCGAAAAGCGTCGAAGAGGTTAGGAGAGTCTTATGTCCTACAGTGGATAGAAAATAGTTACCGAAAAAGAAAAACAGGAGCGAATAATAGTGAATATTTCATAGTGGAGTTTAAAAAGTGACTTGAGAAATTCAGTGGATCGGAATCTAATATATAATCTATAGTGGTGCTCCAATAAATTTTAATATATCATCAACCGAATACTCAACAATCGTTAACTCCAAACTAACCTAGCACTAACACGTCCCCACAATGGCTTAATCATATGCACAGGAGCAAAGCTGTCTGTTTCGTGCCAAAAATTTATTTTCGCCAAAGTAGCAGTAATTTTTCATAAGGCTCAAATTCATCTATCATTGGAATATTGCTCTCATGCTTGAAGATCTGCACCTGTGTACTCCGTGCACTTAACTCAATTTCATTGAGCGCTCAACTTCAATCACTTGAACATAAGAAGAATGAACAATACGGCCAGCGTATCTCTTAGGGTACAAACATAACAAGTAAGTCGCGGTGGAGGTGGAGGTAGCGGTCGTGGTCGATGTCGACATCTATGTAAAATAAAAACATTGAGTTGAATGGAAGAGAACATGGCAAGTGAGTCGCGGTGGAGGTTTAGCGCGATGCCATCCAGGAGGATGGCATCGCGCTTTTAGAAATTAAATCAGTTTGTTTTACATGGATGCTCACCTCGCGGCCTACAAGGATGTTTCGCTGTGATGGTCCGTTCAAGGCAGTGTTGTCAACCTCCTCAACAGCCGCTCGCATAGAAGACGTGTGCGCTACAGTACGCCAGTTCCAGGTTTTTTTTCCTTTGCGTATAAAGTTTATTTTTCAGTAGTTTCAAGTCCGAAAATGAAGGAAGATCTCATAAATCTTCTTAAAGAGTATTTGATCATTAAAATAGAGTTTAATCACTTCAGACTCATTCGATTTCGAAGCATCGATTTTGTTATGTTCATGGCACTAAATATCCTTTAAATTTCAGCATTCTATTTCATTCGAAGGCTACAAGTGGGAAAATATAGACTTGTCAGAATTATATCCGATTTCGGAAGGCAGTTCCGCAGATAAATTTCTGGGCTAGGAGATCTTGCCATATTTAATGAAGATAGTTAAAGTACTTATTTATTTTCTTATTTAAACTTCAGAAGTCGTTTTCTGTCGCTAGACACGTAATTCAAGCCGCTGTAGAAAACAAAATGTCGCTAGATCTAGCGACAAAGTCGGTAACACTGGCTCGACTGACCATCGCTGGTATTCCCTTGCTATGTGCGGTCGACATCGACCGCGACTTAACAAGTGGCATCCACCGCGACCTCCACCACGACTTACTTGTTTTGTTTGTACCCTTACAAGTTTTAATACAACAGAGGTTCTGCAGCCATTATATCCATTATACTGGATGGATTGGGCCGATACATGATGTAAACTAATGAACATATTCATTTCTTGATATCAATCTTGTCAATCCTTTCATAAAATCATGTAAATTGTCGCTTTTGGAATTATGTCTTGAACATAATTATTTTAGTTTCAATGATCAGATTTATAGTAGCACTGAAGGCTTAATTATGGGAAATCCTCTTAGCCTTTTGTTCGCTGGAGTATTCATGAATAATTTGGAACAGTTTATTCATAGTCTCCCTGTTAGTCGACAATTCATTTAGTGCTTTAGATATGTGGATGATATTATTTGTTGTTTCACTGGTACTCTTAGGCAACTCGACTGCTCAACCCGACATGCATTAACACTGTACACCCTAATATAAAATTCACTTTAGAGATTAAAAGAGATAATTCAATTAACTGTTTGATTTGTAAATAACGAAAATAGATAACAAATATAATTTTTCAATTTTTCGCAAACCATCAAACACTGAGAAAGTCATACATAGTACTTCTCTAAAATCGAAACACAAATTGACGGTTAGGTTGCTGTTGTATGTGTTGTATCATATTGACTTAAGCATGCATCAACTCCGTAAACGCCAACAATAATTTCAGTAACATAATATTTAATATAAAATATAAAAGATATATGCAATTAATCGAACATACATACATCGAATAACATACAGCTGTTCGTTAATTCAATTAATGATATTAATGATCAGTTTGTTTTATATTTTTCAATATTTCATAAATTTCAATCACTGAAGTATTTTTTTTTATTGTGCCCAAATTTAAGTATCACTAGATATAAATACCTATAAATGCCTCAACTGTTACCGGTATTGGTGTCCGAAATTAAGATCGTAGCGCCGGAACGGCTAATATCGGTACTAGAGCATGGGTGATTAGCTGTTTGTTTACATTGATTGGTAATGGTATTTACGCTCATTTCATTTTGAGTTTTCGAACGTTTATCTTCGTAATTTGTGTTTTTTTGGACTTCTTATTTTCTAGTGGTTCATTGTGTTTCGATTGAGGACAATATTATCTCTGTTCAACTGTAGATAACCTACCTACATCAAGTTGAAATTTACACTGAGTTTTTATCATTGAACATGAAAATCAATAATAAATTAAAGTAGAGGACGAATAAATTAATTGGTTGAAGGAACTATGTATACCTCATGAAAAGGCTGTATGATAGAACACTTATTCATTTAAAAAATAAAAAAGTTTCTTTAAAACATCTTTGACATGTCTACTTTCATTACGAACTGAATAATTTTTGAGTATAATGGACAAAACTAAGTACTTACCAGCAAAACTGAAAGAAACAACATGAAATAAAAGAAGAATTAATATGAATACTCTGCTTGAATGGTTTGAACGTAATGAGTTATTATATTTTTTGAATTTTCCTGACGTATAACAGCTCTCCTAAAAGTACGGTGGACTTCTGAGAGTCTGGTTTTTTTGATAGAATCTCTGTTTTCCTGATTATATAATTGAATATTTTAGTTTTTACCTAGCTATAGAGTCAAGATTTATTTCATATTCTTAATGTTATGATAAACTGTTATTTTGGTTGTGCAAATAAACATCATTTGTTATTATTATTTTAATAGTACCTCTGGTTGTTACATGAAAGAAAATACAATTATTTAGAATCTCTGGATGATGGCCCAGGTTCAGATTCCATAAAAGTGGAAAATTTTTCGTTGGAATAGCATTGGACTTCAAAAACTCTACGTTTTCGGTTAGCTGAAAATTCCACATCATTAGTTGGTATAATTCTGTATGAAAAAATCCACAAACTTACTGCAGGGAATATAATTATTACCAGTAAACTGTAAAGAACAACTCTCTTATGTTCAGACATTTTTTTCAATCTTCAAGATATGAATCCACACGTTTCTTCTGTCCATCATTTCCTTGTTTCCCAACTTTGTTTGGAATGCAACTTTGAATTGTCCAGCTTTCGGAAAGGTATGTAAGCTATATTCGGGTTTTTTTTGCCCAAGATGAACAATAGGATATACAACAATAGTGATTCATCTCTTCTGAACGTTTGTAAACGATCCACAATACAATTAAAACTCAACAACTTCTCATATAAAATACACGTAAACAGATGTAAACAAAGCAATCTATCGCCCATGCTCTAGTAATATTCGACACCGGTAGGGGGCCTATCGCTTATTATGTTTTACCAATACCCTAGTTCCTAGTATATGCGGCGGTATACTATTAATCTCGAAGTGAAAGGTGCGCATAGTACTTAGCGCAAAAGGAAAACATTTCACGTTTAGTTAAAGCTCGATTTTACTCCTCATAAAATTCTCATACCGCGGGCTGAGTATGAAAATCGTTTCTTCAGGAGTAAACTCCAAAAATATTGATGAAACTGATTTTACACTCACTGAACTATCATGTGGTAATATGCAATTTTCATCACAATTCGGAATGTAGGTATTTGTGTTTGTACTTGGAAATCACAAAACTGGACCAGTTCCAATCGTCGGGGATGACAAAAATGTCAATAGAACTACCGAAATGCAGTTATCATATTAAATTAACTTCCATGGAAAATATTCATAGGATCATGAATAATAAACTACGATAAAATACATCATGCTTTACTGAATGCTCGTGGAAGCTCATAAATATGTACGTAATTAATCAGTCTTCAGCTCACATACATGCGGCAATTTGCCATTTCTGGAATGAATTGTTGTCACAAATGAACCACATCTCGCTTTGTCTAATTCTGAATATTCGTTTTCATTTGGCAACGAGTTCTGATGCAATTTTCAATCGCGAAATAATTAATATAATTTACGTAGATTCGATTGATATGGTAATTTGATGATTTCAACATTATCAGAAGAAATGGATATAGGATTTATCGCTAATTAAGGAAAGAACTGAATCTGAATCGCAGTAGGGAAATCAATGGATCTATACTGTTGTCAATGTACCTGGGTAATTTAATAACTTTCATCTTCATGTGATTATTAAATGGTTATAATAGCCGAATAGAATATTCATTTGGAACTGAAAACATGTAAATTAGTTATCAGGAGGTGGGAATAAAAGCCGAAACAAGTTTTTCATAAATTGAAGAGTTTAAGGTCTACGCATCTAAGACAAGACAATTCTACTTCTTGCTTCATAAAACTAAATTTTTAGTCATATAAATATTGAGTATTGCACTGTATCTAAAGGCAATAGTGAGGTGCGGGAGTAGTTTTTGAATCAGAGTTATACCCACTGTACCATTTGAGGTATATTTTGGTATCCTCAGCGGCCCCCATAATACCTAATTAGCTGAAATTTGATATCTAGCGTTACTCCTAACATTTGAGTGAATCAGTAAAAATTTGTTAACTTTAAACATTGGGTAAAAGATTGGCAGGGAGGAAAACGAGTGAAATTTCGTCAAACTGGTGGAAAAAAAGGGGAAATCAATATTGAAGAATATATCCGAAATTCAACCAACTACTGTTTTCTGAAGAGTATATGGAGCTGCAGTTTGACATTTTTTGATGGATTTCTACAGCACTAAGCCCTCTCCAAATTGAGTGAGAGTGTTAAAAATTTGTAGTCGGATTATGATAAGAATAGAAAAGTGCCCTTTGGGGCTCAAAGTTTTTCTCTGACTACCGCAATTTTTATGTGAAAATTTTTGTTATTTTATTATATGAAATTTGTGAATTGAGTGATAATAGGTGAAGTTCTCATGAGATGTAATTTTTTCGTTCAACCGCCGCCATTTTCAAGTATGGCTTTCGTGGGTTTCAAGGTTTTGCGAACCTCCATCTCCTCCTGATTGAGTTAGAGGATTTATTCAGTGAATGTAATCTTCCTAAAGTTCCTTTTGGTGGTTTCAACCATTTTCCGCCGTTATAGGTATAGAGATTTCATATTTTTTCGTCGGGTTTCAAGTTTTGCTCATCTCTGAAGCTCCTCCAAATTTACTTATGAGTTTCAGAGTGCTTATTTAAAAAAATGCGGCTAAATTACGACTTTAATGACGGAGCTTTGATAGCCTGCTTATTGAGGTGCGATTAGCAAAGGTGGACCTAAGACCAAGATAGTTTTTCCTTTCATGACTTTTTATGATGCTTGGCACCAAAAACTCATATCAATTTCATATATCTCTCTCTCTCTCTCTCTATATATATATATATATATATATATATATATATATAATGTTCATATGAATGTATGTTTGTATGTGCTTATGCGTTGTTTGCACGATAAAGGGCGCAATTTTGAGGCATTTTGAGGTATAACAGTTTGTAAATAGGTAGTTTCGAATGATATCTTTGATGGGATTGGTTTTGGTTCGAATTGGTTGAGGGATTGACCCCACTGGGAGAGAAATAAATCTTGTTCACACGATAAATGTTGCAATTTTGGAGTAATAAAGTTAAAAGTTTGTAGGTAGGTATTTTCGGGAGATATCTTAAAGGGGATTGGTTTTGGTTCGGAATAGTTGGAGAGTTGACCCCCTGGGGGAAGAAGTAAATCTTGTTTAGACGATAAAGGGTGAAATTTTGATATATTGGATGGCATTGGCTTTGGTGCCAATTGGTTGGGGGGTTGACCCCCCAGGGGAGATAATAAATCTGGTTTACACGATAGAAGGCGCAATTTTGGGACCATATGTTTGAAACTTGGTAGGTAGTTTCGCATGATATCTTGGATGGTATTTATTTCGATATAAATTGGTTGGAGAGCTAACCGCCCGGAGGAGGAAATAAATCTTGTTTACACGATGAGTACGTAGGTTCGTATGATAATTTGGATGCTATTGGTTTTGGTACAAATTGGTTGATCTTCCGCGAAGGAAATAAATATTGTTCACACATTAGAGGGCGCATTTTTTTTGGATTTGGAACAAAAATCATAATTGAATGAATTGGTTGTTTAAACTAGATACGTTATAAAAACCTGCTTTTCTTATGCAGCTCGCTGCGATAGAGTTTTTTCATTCTACACTATGAAGTCAATTAGTTAATTATATCAATTTGAATCGTAGTAGTTTGCTGGTGATATATATAATAATTCGCATATTCTATGAATCAAATTTTGTTGCCTATATTGTGCGAATTTATAACGTACCCTGTGCTCAACGAACATAAAAAAGCTGCTAACTCTAAACTGTATAATATGTTCCAGTAACGACCTCCGCAAACTGGAAGAGGAATATATCATGTTAAATTCGTAGAGATATAACTCAGGGTAGATAACTAATTCCACATGGATATATAACTCCCCAAACTGACAGCCGTTTGCTGCTTTCTGAGAAGCTTCAACAATAAATTTCATTTGATAGACTAGCCTCCCTTATATTATAACTCACGGAATGAAAACTCCGGCCCCAGTCGATTGGCCGATTTGAAAGGAAGACATAAATTTCCCACAATTAATGACGGCTTTTGAACTCAACAAATAATAAAAAATTATTTAGCGAGTAGTGACCAATGATGCGTCACATCAACCACGGCATCAGGGAAAACAGTAAGTGAATGAAAAAACTTAGGTAAATAATTCTTCGGTGAGATTCTTTTCCAACGTCCAAGACTTCTATGACCATCTAGAAAAAATCTTGGACGTGCCACGACCCAATTATTTTACTTTAGATTCCTTCTCTTTTTAAGTTTAACACAATGGGTAGGTAACATTTTAAATAACAGAAGTAATGATTAGAAGATAATTTTGTATATTAACGGTTGCTGTTAGTATGTCTTGAAAACTTCTTGTTTTTAGTTAACATGCCAGTTATTTACAATTATAATTTTTTCATTCATAGTTTGATATTAGATCTTATTTTAAAAATCACTGGAATTTCATTGATTTTATGATCATTCTTGAATTCATATCATCACTTGAAGCATTGTTAATTGAATCTAATTAACACAGATCAGTTGTAAATGAGGTAACAGTTTAAAATATTATCTTCACGTGCAAAGAACATGGGATTTGTATCTCCACATCGACAAACTCGATTGATATGAATTTTGAATTTGTGTTCGTGTGCGTACGTTGAACAACGATCTGTATCTCTTGACATCTTATACATATATCCGATCATAGAATTAAAGTGAACGGATTTAAAATTCTGTAGTGGTGAACCAACATAGAGAAAAATATTGAGGGAAATATAAATCACATTTTTAACCTCTTTCTGACATTAGGAAGAGTCCGAAAATGCATTCACATTAGTATTTGGTATTTGAATAATAAAAATATGTGTATGAATGTATATATATATATATATATATATATATATATATATATATATATATATATATATATATTTATGTATATATATATATATATATATATATATATATATATTATATATATATATATATATATATATATATATATATTTTATATATATATATATATATATATATATATATATATATAAATAAATAAATATATATATATATATATATATATATATATATATATATATATATATATATGTATATATATACATAATTCAAATAAATCGGAAGCTCTCGCTTCTCCATACTTTCTGCTCCCCATTTCACATTCACGAAATTGGTACCACAAAATGAAACAACGAAAAGCTAATATGCTTCACATCCAAAACGCTACAAGCTACCCTGTGAATTATAAAGAATATCTCATCAAAATTAAGACGAAAATTTGGAAATGCTTGTTCGAGTTTCGGTTATGTGATGACGGAAAGGAGGTGTAGCAAATTCTCTCATTTCGAAATCAAAGGCAGACATTTCTAATTCAATTTTTTTATTCAGATTTATAGATATCTTAATACTTTGAAGAATATATATCTATATCTATATATATATTTATATATCTAAATAATAATATATATATATACATATATATATGTATGTATACCTATATATATATATATATATATATATATATATATATATATATATATATATATATATATATATATATATATATATATATATATATATATATATATATATATATATATATATATATATATATATATATATATATATATATATATATATATATACAGGGTGACCCAGAGCTACGTAATCGGTCCATAACTTTTTTGTTATTGAAGATATCGATATGAAATTTTCAGAGCAAATATGACCTGACTTAGTCTATTTTTCTAAATTATTTTGAAGAAAATTGCACTTTCGGTTTTGCCGGAAGTGATATCAACTTTGTTATTTCAAATAGAATACCCTGTATATTTTTTGATTTTCGAATTTCTTATGTAATTTATGATAAAATAGTTATAATATTCTCTATACTTAAAATGAACAGTTTTCGAGTTATTAATTTTTTTCGTAAAATTTTGACAGTTGCGTCTTCAACAAAAATAGGCTATAACTTCTTTGTTAGTAGGTCTATTGGTATGCGGTTTAGATTTTTGTAACCTTGAAACATTGTTTCATTTATTCCATGTCAAAATTTTCCATATTTCTAACTTATTACTTGATAAAATCTAGGGTGAAGTTGGCAAATTTTAAACGTTAATAACTTTCTCATCTCTAATGGAATGCTATGTATATTTTTGCACAATTAAATTTGCTATTCAATTACCTTTCGATTTGTATAACCATTCTCTATACCTAAAGTTTATAATAACAAAGATATTTCACAATTCTGTAATAATTTATATATCAATACACTTGAGAAATCGACTAGCGAGTTATTTTTGCGTATCCATGGATACAAATTACGAAAATTGTTTAAAATTTAATTGTGTCACCTTTTCTGTTCATTGGGTTTGTAGCACCTGATGCTGATATCCGAAAAGATATTGAAAAAATAGTAATTCTAAGAAGTTGATATTCAATAATTATTGTTGTTTATAAACAACATATGTTTGTAGTAGACTGATGTCAAATTGCAATGTCAAGTTTGACATTATCATTTTGGTCAGAAGGAGGACATTCGCATGATCCAACAGTTACTCCAAATTATACATTTCAATGTTATACAGAAAGAAATCAATGCTTAATAATAACAGAATCACAAAACGTAGTTGAATCAGAATCAGAATATTTTTGATGATAAATTCTACTAGCTAGCAGAACATTTCGATCCGCTTCTCCAATACAGAATACAGTAAACCATATTTATCATTTCTTGTGGCGTAAAATCCAATTTATCAGCTGAAAGAATACTAGAAAAGGTGACAATTAGATTTTAAGTAATTTTTATTATTGGTGTCCATGGATACGTCAAAATAACACGCTAGACGAGTTCTCAGGTGTATTGATATATAAATTATTACAAAATTGTGAAATATCTTTGTTATTATTAACTTTAGGTATAGGGAATGGTTATACAAATCGAAAGGTAATTGAATAGCAAATTTAAAAATGCAAAAATATACATAGCATTCCATTAGGAATAAGAAAGTTATTAGCGTTTGAAATTTGCCAACTTCACCCTAGATTTTATCAAGTAATAACTTAGAAATATAGACAATTTTGACAAAGAATGAATAAAACACTGTTTCAAGGTTACAAAAATCTAAACCGCATACCAATAGACGTACTAACAAAGAAGTTATAGCCTATTTTTGTTGAAGACGCAACTGTCAAAATTTTACGAAAAAAATTAATAACTCCAAAACTGTTCATTTTAGGTGAAAAGAATGTTATGATAATTTTATTATAAATTACATAAGAAATTCGAGAATCAAAAAATATACAGGTTATTCCATTTGAAATAACAAAGTTGATACCACTTCCGGCAAAACCGGAAGTGCAATTTTCTTCAAAATAATTTTGAAAAATAGACTTAGTCAGACCATATTTGCTCTGAAAATTTCATATCGATATCTTCAATGACAAAAAAGTTATGGACCGATTACGTAGCTCTGGGTCACCCTGTATATATATATATATATATATATATATATATATAATATATTATATATATATATACATATATATATATATATATATATATATATAATATATATATATATATATATATATATATATATATATATATTATATATATATATATATATATATATATATATATATATATATATATATATATATATATATATATATATATATATATATGTATATGTGTGTGTAAGTGTGTATAAGGAGAATTATTCCTGGCTTAAGAACATGTGTGAATCACTACAAAAATACTAAGACATTCTTTCGAAAATTCGAAATCAATCAAACAAATCCCTTAATGGAGCGACATGCCTACCGATCCTCAAAGTGATGAATTTTAGAAAAATCAAGATGGCTACCACGGACGATAAAAAAGATACTCATACATCTGTTATTGGTAGACGCTCATATCAGAGCCGGTTCAAATATTCAGATCATTGAGTCCTGACTCATTGAGGTGCGGCTCAATTGCGAACTGAACGGCTCACGGCTCGCAATTAGTGCAAAGTAGTCATTGGCAATTTGAGCGGTTTATCTGTGGTCGGTCTCTGCGGCCAGTTACAAGCATCTACATATTCTCATATCAAAAAAACCAGTGCATAACTACTGAAAAAATTTATTCGTTTCGTTTTGTAAGCTGCGAATCTTCCGATAGTTCCAACAAATTAACAACTAACGAAACCAGTGTGATTCAAGTCATCCAATAACTGAATAACCTATTACTCTCTCTACTACTGTCGCGAGCGATTCACGCACAAGCTACAGTATAGGTACTAATTGAGATGACCTGTTAACCCGCTCGCAGCAACGGTTCAAGTGAGTAAACCGTGATCTGATCTGCATCTCATGCTGATTTGTTGAGTTACCCATATCAACTTATTGGGTCCTCGAAAGTATTGTGTACCTACCAGATCTGGATGGTTACCATATTCGGTAGATAAACAATACTGAACAGGTCTCAATAAGGTCGAAACAGCTGTCTCTTGTTCATATAGCTTCTGATGACTATCTTTATCTCACCGGATGCTTCAAGGACGACGGGAATGTTGTTGGCGTCGATAATCATGTAGCTTGCTCTATCAGGGGTTTTGTTTCATTTATTTTGATTTTTCTATTGAATATCCCAATACTTCATTTAAATATAATATATATATATATATATATATATATATATATATATATATATATATATATATATATATATATATATATATATATATATATATATATATATATATATATATATGGTGTCGACAGTCAGTATATAGAAACTCTGGCCAACATATACAAAGAGGCTAGAGCTAGAGTAAGTATATACGACGGAACCCCAGAATTCCCTACAAGCAAAGGAGTCCGACAGGGAGATCCAATATCTCCGAAGCTCTTCACAGCCACCTTGGAGAACATCTTCCAAAAATTGGACTGGAACGGAAGAGGTATGAAGATTCGCTGACAACATTGTCCTAATCGCGAACAGCCCTGAAGAACTACAACAACAAATCAACGAGCTTAACATAGTGAGCAATGAAGTAGGCCTAAAGATGAACTTGAACAAAACGAAAGTCATGTACAATGAAATGGTAGAAAATCACGATATCACGGTCAGCGATACCACACTTGAAGTAGTGGACGAATATATATACCTGGGACAATTAATACATAAGTCTGGTTCACTACTTCCGGAAATCAACAGAAGAATAAAATTGGCATGGAAAGTATTCGGACAAAATTCCATCATCTTTAAGTCAAGAATGCCACTCCGCCTAAAGAAGCGAGCCTTCGATCAGCTGATAATACCAGTCATGACGTACGGCTGTGAAACCTGGGCACTAAAGCAAGAGTTCATAAGGAAACTCCAGGTTGCACAAAGGTCTATGGAGCGGTGTATGCTCGGCATAACAAAGAGGGACCGTAAGACAATAGAGTGGATTAGAGGAAAGACCCAGGTAATAGACGTCATCCACAGAATAAAATCCCTCAAATGGCAATGGGCAGGGCACCTAGCGAGAAGGACCGACAATAGATGGACCATAAGGACAACACAGTGGTACCCAAGAGGCGTCAAAAGGCCGAAGCGGCGCCCCAATATAAGATGGGATTATGATATCAGGAAAGAAGCAGGAACAAACTGGTATCAAGCTGCTCAACAACGTAATACATGGGCAGGAATGAAGGAAGGATATGCGAGGAGGCTGCACCGTACTTAACGGTAGACCATGGCATAATATGATGATGATGATATATATATATATATATATATATATATATATATATATATATATATATATATATATATATATATATATATATATATATATATATATATATATATATATATATATATATATATATATATATATATATATATATATATGACGGCAATGCTTATATCCTGAGTTCAGCATAATATACAAATTTTATGATATTTATTTCATTATACTGAAACGTTTTCTCAAAATATTAGCAAAATACTCGTTCCTGCAAAGTATTTCATTCAATAATTGAACTACAATAGAGTGTTATTGTAATATTCATTGAAAATTATACATATAATTGAAAATTTTTGCATGCCCATAGTTCGTAAATGCAGGAGTTATTGCAACATTTTGATGGTATGGCCTTATATAATATGTTACATTATTTTTCCTGATAGAGTGGTAACTTAATTTTTCGAAAATGTGGTTTCACTAACACATTCGTAAAGTGTCTCTATCCACTCTCTTCACTTGGTGAACTTCACCAGCTTCAGATATCCTGTCTGATACATTGATGTTACTACCCTCTAATATGGTGATGAGATTACGCAAGCTTCACCTCTGCAAAATATAATTGATATCAGTGTAATATATTTTATCCCAGATAAAATTGAGACTTTATTAAATCGATATTGAGACATGACCAGAAATTGGGCTCAAATCAATTTTAGTTATTGTTAGATTTTCAGAATGCAAAAATTAGTAATTATCGAGGAAGGAGGGGAATCGAAGAAAGAGGGGAAACAAAATATACATGATTTTCCTTTATCAAACATCCAGACATTGTTACCGACCACGATTTGTATTGGGGAACAATTATAAATTTGTTTTTTTACTCAAATAAGCTGCACTGATGAGATCTAATAAGATCGAAACAGCTGCATGCAGATTTTTAGTCGGGGTGACTTGACAATTTCTATAATTCACCGTTCGAGTGTGAATGCAGATTTTGCGTTGAGGAATACGTATAAACAGCTCCCTTGGAAAGTTGTTTAATAATTTTTTTAAATTATTAAAGAATTTTCCTTGTTCACTTTATGTAATGTATGAAATTGACCATGGTCGACAAGTATGTTTTTCATGATTTGATAGTTCTTATTAATTATATGATCTGCATAATGAAGTTTATATTTTTCGGATATTTTGTTTTCATGAATTTTTGATTCATTAATCATGATTTATTTTCTGAAATTATCAGTTTCTGTGTGCTACATTGATATTGCTTCGCGAAAGAAGTGGCTTGAACTTTGTGTGGGAGGCTCCGATACAAGCCAAGTTGTAACGTTATATTTTTGTTTATCATGTTTTCTATTACCTAAGTATATGGAGTTCTTAATTATTACTCAAAGCGATCTTCTCAATAATAATTTTCTCTTTCTTATCATGTATCTCAGTTCATAATTAAATTTCAGTTGAGTATTCCTGTAATATTTATTGAAAATCAAACATTTATTTGAAAATTTTTGAATGCCCATAGTTCGAAAATGCAGATCTTATTGCGACATATTGGTGTTATGGCCTTTATGTTACAGTATTCTTCCTAAAAAACTAATAACTTCATTTTTTAAGAATATGGTTTCACTAACAAATTCTTAAAGTGTTCCTATCCACTCTCTTCACTCGGTATACTTCACCAGCTTCAGATATCCAGTCTGATCCATTGATGTTACCCTCCAATATGGTGATGAGATGGTTACCGCAAGCTTCGCCTCTGAAATATATAATTGATATGAATGTAACATAACATTTTATACCAGAAGGAAATTGAGACTCTATTAAATCGATATTCAGACATGACCAGAAATTGGGCTAAAATACGCTTTGAATATTGTTAGATTTTCAGATTGCGAAAACTAGTAATTATCGCTGAATGAGGGGAAAGAAAAGCAGCATAGTTTCATTTAAGCAAAAATGTGTTGAGTGTGACCTCCATATTAAGGGTCAAACACTATAGTTGAAAAATTTCAGATATATTGATAAATAGTTCATGATGCGTGTTGCGCATCATGTACTCAAGATAAGAAAAAAGTGTTAATATCTGAATCAGATATTAACACTTTTTTCCCACTTCCATGAACCTACGCACCCCGGTTTTATATACTTTACCAAAAATACATAAAATGGATTGCCCGATGTGTCCAATAGTATTTTATATTAACGCTTCTGCGTATAAATTATGTCAGCATTTGAATAAGAAATTACCCACCTTAATTCAATTCAAGCCGGAGTATAGCATTAAAAATTCTATTCAGTTAGTTAATCATCTATCAAAATTCCTTTAAATGCTAAATTAATTTCATTCGACGTTATCAACTCATTTCCTTCCACGCCAACTCAAGAATATAAAACTATGATGAACAAAACTAAATTTGAATTTACTACGTTTATTATCACAAAATATTTTGAAAAATTTTAACACTGCGATTGCAATTTCGGTCACTACACCATCATCGGGCAGATTTAGTTAAGAACTGTTCTTAACTAGATCTGTTAGTTAAGAATAGTTCTTAACTAAATCTGCCCGATGATGGTCTAGTGACCGAAATTGCAATCGCAGTGTTAATATTTTTCAAAATATTTTGTGATAATAAACGTAGTAAATTCAAATTTAGTTTTGTTCATCATGTTAAATTATCACGTAGTAACGACGGATTCCATCAACTAGTTAAAAATATTGTTAAGCGATATCTAGAGATGAACCCAAATTTAAGCAGACAACGAAACAATGTCTGCCTTAAACTTATGTTTGAAACAGAGTTATTTTAAATTTAATAATATATTATACAAACAAGAAGACGTATTGCCCATGGGATCACCGTTATCGCGTTTGTTGAGTGACAAAATTTTCAATTCCGATAATAATTTAATTACTAACGTTTCATTATGGAGACGTTATGTAGATGATATTTTTTGTATTTGGACCGGTACAGATAGGCAGTTAGATAATTTCCTTAAATATATAAATACTTTCTACAACTCGATTCAATTTACAAAAGTAGAAAACGAAAACGGTACCTTGAATTTCTTAGACGTTCAGATTGCTAGGAATTTGAATTCTCTTACTTTCAACATTTATAGAAAACCAACTTTCACAGATACTTTAATTCACAGCGACAGTAACCAACACATTAAAATAAAACTCAGTGCTTTTCATTCGTTCATACATAGGTTGTTCGCTATTCCATTATCGGAAACAGATTTTCAAACCGAAGTTAATACAATTAAATTATTAGCCACCAATAACGGTTACAATGAAAGTCTTATCGATAAGCTCATTAGGAAAAAACGAATAAAGTATCTGTTCCATTCAATATACCCCACGCAAACTATTAATGAAGAACAAAAATACTTCCCAATAAATTATGTGCCGATTTTGAGTAGCAAAATTTGTAACAGAGTATCGAAAAATAATGTCAAAACAATTTGTACAAATAAAAGAAACTTGAAGTCATTCTTGGTCAATAATAAGGAGAAATCTAACATCGAAGAAAAAATATTTTGTGACGAATGTGTAGTTAATAGATTGAGTACACAGTTTTAATAATTAATCAAATTGAACATTATTTTATTTTGGGACAACTTGACATTCTATTATTTCTGTCATAATAACATAAGGTAACTAATAAAATATAGCAGGAGTGCATATTTGAATATTTTCATTCCAACACTCCTCCTCACTGCTTGAAAATCCAATACATTTCAATAACATAGAATGACGATTTCCATTCAAGGATTTTGTTAAAATATCGGCTAACATTTCATCAGTCCTTTTGTAGCCTATTTTGATATCACCATTCTTTACAAGTTCTCTTATGAAGGGTTCTTTTATCGAAATATGTTTAGATTTCGATCTCACAATTGGATTATAAGCTAAATTTTGTGCAGCTTGATTGTCGTTATAAATTAAAATTGTTTTATGATGATATTTCATATCATTTATTAAATTTTTGAAATTTTTCTTTCTTCAATTATAACTGTTATAAAAACGTTGGTCCTTTTAGGCAAACTGAATGCCTGGGCCCATAACCTCTAGTTAATAGATTGAGTACACAGTTTTAATAATTAATCAACTTGAACATTATTTTATTTTGTGACAACTTGACATTCTATTATTTCTGTCATAATAACATAAGGTAACTGATAAAATATAGCAGGAGTGCATATTTGAATATTTTCATTCCAACAGAATGTCCTGCTTTCTATATTGGACAAACAGGAAGGAATATAAACATTCGTGTTGAAGAACATAAAAAGTCAATTTTACAAAATAAAATTACCACTGGTTTCTCGAGACATTGTATAAAATTTAATCATTTCCTAGATTTCAACAAAACCCAATTGTTACATTGAGGTAACAAAGGAAAGCGCCTTGACCTTCTTGAAATTCTCGGAATAAGTTCCGCCCATAATAGTAAATTACCCCTTGTAAACGAACAAATTGATTTTCAGGTACCACCTTTGCTTTTGTCTGTTTTATAAAATAAGATGTAATACTCTCCTGTAGTCAGTCTTGATAATGAGTTCATAACTCGTACCATGTCGACCATTCGTTACTGCTAAATACAGTATCTAAATATTTTTATATAGTGGAACATAAGCCAAGTGTGTTTTATTTTGAAGTTTATACTTTATTATATATATATATATATATATATATATATATATATATATATATATATATATATATATATATATCAGTGGCGGCTCGTGAGGTTCTGGTTTGAGGAGGCTACAAGAGGTGTTAAAAAATACACCATAGGCGAAAATTTTTAGGATTTCAAGGTCAACCGCCTTATAATTTAAATAAATCAAAGTAAAACAAGCACCCTAAGCTATTAATTTGTTTTCATTTTCGAGTGTCTACCTTGAGACCTAAAACTCCTATTCACAATATTCACAAAAACTCTTCTCAGCCAATTAATCAATTCATCTATTCATCAAATTTTTTTTTCTTTCACAAAATAGGTACCTACCTTACCTACTTAACGAATTTGTTAACAGCTGGTGAGAGCAACTAAAAAGTTATTATATATTTTTGAAGATTAGCGGGATTCTGCGATCTTTAACGTTAGCAAAATGATCTATAATATCCTCATAAAAATTTTTGTCTTTCGCCAAAAGTTTTACCAATTCTTTTTCAATAGACAACAAACTAATATTTTTCAAACGATCCTGGTTCATTGAATTTCGTAAATAAGTTTTAATTCTCTTAAGAGTGGAAAACGAGCGCTCTACGGAAGCCGATGTCACCGGGATAGAAACAATTAGACATAAGAGTTTATAAACTTGGGGTAAATCTTGATTCAAATCATTATCAAAAAGGTATTTAATAGTCCTCACATGATTTTCATTTTGCCCCAAAATTTCATTGTCATTACACACAGTTCACTTTTTATGGCCACCTTATCAAAAAAGTGTATTTTTGACATAAATTTCCCAAAAGGTTATCTGGAAAATTAGCCGAAAATCCGGTTAACAAATTTTTATTGAGTAAGTCGAAGAAATGCAGTTCTTTCAAATCAGAGAACCTTATTTCTATTTGACCCCTAATAGTATCCAAAATTTCATAAAATATTTGCATATAGTGAAGCTCCATATCTGCGTAACTGAAAATCTTTCGTTTTGGTCGCAATGTTTTTATCAAAACTTTATCCTCATAACTTAGTGCACTAAAGTTATGGGATAACAAATATTCCACTAAGTCACCATTGAAATTTTTGAAATTAACTTCAGTAACCAAACTCATTTTAAAACAATACGCGAGCAATATAAGTAAACACGCTGCTGTTACGGCCATTAGTAACTACGATCACACCACGATTCAATTAATGATTTCCAACGAATTCACTCGATTTCACGCGAAATTCTATAGTTGTGATTGGTCGACATTGTATGAGTCTGGGTCTCTATCGGTGTTGCCATTCACATGTGTTTTGCTTTTCTATTGCAATGAAGTATTCATTCGGAGTATTTGCATTGTTGTTTGCTTTTCTGTAGCAGGCATAATGAACGTTGAGAATATACCTTTCTAAGCCTCCGCAGCGTTGGCACAAATCTTATAATGAATGAAATGCAGTAAATGTAAATACCTTATATCTTAATTAATAAATTATACTATATAATGTAGGTTGAAAGGAAGGTAGGTGCATAAAATTATATTATTTTGATTAATATGAATATGCTGAATGCTGACTATTCAATATAATGTATTAGTGATACACGGAATATTATTGAGGAGGCTTAGCCTCCTTAGCCTCCTTTGACTAGCCGCCCCTGATATATATATATATATATATATATATATATATATATATATATATATATATATATATATATATATATATATACATATAAAGGTATATCTTTGGTTCCATCACGAAATTCGTGACTTTCTTGAATTATTCACGAGTGCAAATTTGTTGTAACATAGCAAACTTTAACGCTTTTATTGTCAATAGTTTTTCGACGTTTAGAATTTTATATTACCTATCTATTTTCAATTTAATATTTCTATTACATATAATTTTTGTTAATATTCCATACGTAATGGTGATTCTTTCAGAAATCTTACAAAATCAATTCATATTGGCTGAATTTTCTTGATACTCCCGTCATTTAAGTTAGTATTTTTTGAATTTCAATACAATATGGACTTTATGTTTACAGATGAAGTTCTGTGAATTTAGCTCCAACATTTTTATTCATTCGAGGAACTGATTTTCAAGGAAGAAATACCCTATATTTGAATAGAACATTTCTATATTCTTAACCTTATGACATCTCAATAGAAGAAACAAATTTTAGAGCTGAAGTACAAACTTATCTTTGGAAAAAATGAGTATTTCAGTCTGAAAAGTTGGTTTTTGTACTAAGCATTTCTTATTTCATCATAAGAAAATATGTATCAAGGAACGTTCCATCTCTTTCAAAATGAAATGGATAAATTGACTCTAATACTATGAATAAAATGCATCGATATTTTCATTGACTGATCCTTAAAGTAAACACAATAGCACTAACATAAACGCAATTCAGTACAAATCATATGGCAACGTGAAAATGTTGTGAAGTTGGATCTATTAAAAGCGCATCTGTGGATTCAGTGAATTAGGTTTCATAACGTATATTCAGCTGTGCTAAAAGGGATTGAAAGAAATTCAAATTCTAACTTACGTTTGTGTTGGTAATTTGAACAGTTCTTCATGCAGCACTTTAGCAGTATTCCCAAAACCCTCTAATTGGGGATGTTTTTCTGAATCTTCCGTCATAGATGTAACCGTAACACCTGGACACATCGTCATCACTTTAACCCCCGTTTGATTGAAAAAATAGTCGTGACCCATCGATCTGGAAAATCCAACAACAAAATGTTTTGTCCCGCAGTAAATAGGACATCCGTGGAATGACTGGTGGCCCAAAATTGAAGCCATATTAACAATCATGCCCCCATTTTTATTTCGGCGCATGTGTTGAAAACCCAGGAAAGTTCCTTTGACAACAGCTTTCTGAAATGAAAAAGATACAATCATTACCTATCCAAATTTGTCAACGAAGCCTTCATTCCCAGTTACTTCAATTTCATTTATATATATATATATATATATATATATATATATATATATATATATATATATATATATATATATATATATATATATATATATATATATATATATATATATATATATATATATATATATATATATGTATATATATATAAGTTCTTTCTGTTTCTATGACAACAAGTTTCGACACGTAAACTCATGTGTAATTGGCGTATATTCGGCTCTCTAGTAATATCACTTAATAGACTGAGATCCAGCGTTCGGCAGATTTACGGTATAGTAGCAAAGTCCAAATTAATGCTAGGTATACTATTTCACCTGCCGGAGGTGAAGTGGAGATTCACTATTCCCATCGAGGGTTCCTTTGGGCTTGTCCAGATGTCGAAATACATCAAACTTGACTCTGAAAACGTGATAGCAGCATGTCTGCCGTTTTGATATCTTAAAATATTAATAATAATTAATGTTTTTCATATGAAAACTTAATGGCAGACACTTCTTCCGGTTCCTTCTATTAGCACGACTGAGAAAGTATTATGTGTCCGCCTGGATGTCAAAAACGACCTATCTGTCTGGTTTTTTTTGAATATGTGAATGTAATAATAATATAAATGACATAATACATCATTTTTAGCTTTGCTGAAATAACGCAAAGTTGTCAACATTTTCGCCGCTTTGATATTCTATAAATTATAGTAGGAACCGGAAGAAGTGTCTGCCATTTAGTTTTTACATGAAAAAAATTATATATTTTAAGATACCAAAACGGCAGACATGCTGCGATCACATTTGCAGAGTCAATTTTGATGTCCTTCTACTTCTGGACACGCCCGAAGGAATCCTTGATGGAAATAATGAATCCCCATTTCACCTACGGCAGGTGAAATAGTATACCTAGCATTAATAAGGACTTTGCTACTATACCGTGAGTCTGCAGAAGAGCAGACTATAATGTATACATACTGACGTAGGCAATGAACTCAAACAAAGTTGATTCTCGTTAGTCTATATGCTCATTTTCACGGTGGTAGTACTTTCATGAGAGTCAGGTCGATAGTGGTCTCATCAAAGTTTGAAGTCTACACGTAAAAGATCATTAGGATAGAAGGAATAACTAGCAATATGGAGACACTGAGCTACTTGCAGCTGTTGTTGGTGAAATTATTTTCAAAAATGTAGGAAAGACAGAAAGGCTAAGAAATTATTAGTGAGAAAGTGAATCCAAAGAAGAATTATGCTTTGCTCTTCCCAAACACTAATAAGGGAACTTGTCGTGAAAGATCGAAGAAATTTAAATTCTTTACGTATGTGTTTTCACGTAATTCATGTACAAGTCAACAATCATTATTTGTATTCATGTGCAAAACAATAATATTGCGAACAATAAAAATAGGGACGTACTTACAGCGTTGATGTCAATACATTTTTCCCATAATTTGTCCATTAAAATTCCTGCGTTATTCACAACAATATCGATTTGATTGAACTCACTTTGTGCAGCGTTAAACAAACCTACAAAATATTGAAATAAATTTATTGTTCTAATGATATTTATGAATGTACATATATATATATATATATATATATATATATATATATATATATATATATATATATATATATATATATATATATATATATATATATATATATATATATATATATATATATATATATATATATATATACATATATATATATATATATATATATATATATATATATATATATATATATATATGAATCTGAGGAGAGCTTTCTTGGGGAATACAATATAGAAATTCAACTTTATCAAATCTAATAATGAATACAAATTACCACACCACCAATCATGACAATGAAAGTCTCGTAATATTACTAACTGAAATTCAAATTAGTCCAACATCTAACACCACATACTTCCTATGGCTTGGGTATGAACCGTATTCCCGGTTCAGGTTCAATAGCGGCATGTGCTTTCATCGTTCCTTGTTAACGTGAAGGACTTATAGAACTCGACAACCTCAACGTCATGTGACTTGGGACCATTATCTATAAAAAAAAAGCTCCGTGCATGTACTGTTCCCGAATGACGATGAGTCTCACCGTCTATTCCAACAGTTATCAGAGGGAGTCAACTGGATCCAAATCAACCTTTCATCTTCTGAGATCATTATACTTGGCGATTTTTACGCTCATGCTTCCAGTTGGTTATCACACTCCAACAAAACTGATGAAACTGGAAGACAAGCTAAAGCATTCGCCTTCAGTTACAAAGTTGCTCACAGTATGATTGTATTTAGACACATCCACGCTATCTCCAATTATTGCAGAAGTTATCGAGTAATCAAAAGATCATCATTTGGTGTGGCATAACAATATCGAATGAGCGTTAAGATTTTTACGCGGCGTTTTCATGACTTGAAACCTGCTTTAGTCGCAAAGAGGCAAATCAATGTGAAGAAGCTCTAAGCTAGTTCATGAGGAGAGATTACGAACCTACTTTTGCTGATAGAAATAGAATATTTAGGAAATAGTACTCAAACCCGTCAAGTGAGGGCAATCTTTGGAATAAATACAATTTTACCATCCAGCTGCAACACAAGCATTTAACAATTAGGTAACCAATGAGCCACTAGATTGTTCGGATGATTCACTTCCCTTCTGGATACTACAATTATCACTCAATGTTTCCACACCTTGTTGAAAGTAATGTCTTAGTGGCGTCTAGCTCCTAACGAATGAGCGGAATCTAGCAATCATGTTTGCGTGAAACTATAACTTGTCATAAGCTCAAAAGATACCTCTCAAAATATGTAGTTAGATTTCAACAATTTAATTGAAATTTTGCACACGAAACATCTGTTCCATCTAGCTATTATTTCGAAGCTTTTTTTGAGTAGAGGACATTTTCATTTATCTGAATGATCGCAAGAATACAACGGATTGAAAAATATAATAAATTGCCGTACTAGTGTGTTCACAGTAATGGAATCTGACATTAATTCAGAATCTGAAGCCTTCGACTGAGTCTGGCTCTTGGCACTACTATTGAAAAGTGAATCTTATGGTCCATCTTTGATGGAAAACTTCCTCCATGCAGTCGATAGTGCAAGCTCAGGCCAGTATGCTCTGCCTCAAGTTTAAAGGATATATTTTTTCACCAACGATTCTTCTTATACATATGAATAATCTACTAAATTTGACGAGAAATCAAATTGTATATACTGTTATTGAATCCACCACTAACAAGAATCATCTCAGTTCATCTACATCTAGCCATCATCGTGCTTGGTTCATAAATATCTACCTTTGGATGATTTCCAACTGGGTATTTGATAACTCAGTTGCCACCAATACACGAGCATACAGGTACTTAAGATATTGTTTCCTCCAATAAACTCGCTTAGGTACCGGTGTGAACTCTATTTTAGCACGGACGAACACATCTTTATCATTACCTTATCAGCTGATCTACTGAAGCTGTTATCTATTTTGTACTAAAAATCTGTTTACCAGCGATTGCTGCTTTATATGGGGGTTCTATATAAATATATATATATATATATATATATATATATATATATATATATATATATATATATATATATATATATATATATATATATTATCTATATAAGAAACCCCCATATAAAGCAGCAATCGCTGGTAAAACAGATTTTTAATATATATAATATATAATATATATATATATATTTATATATTATATATATATATATATATATATATATATATATATATATATTATACACAATGATAAGACCGGTTATGATGTATGGAGCAGAAACGATGACAATGACAAAAAGAGAAGAGGAGGAATTGAGAATAGTGGAACGAAGAATAATGAGAACAATCCTAGGACTGAAAAAAGTTGATGACAATGAATACAGGCAATGGATGAACTATGAAATACTGAGGGAAATGAACGGCGAAGATATAGTGAAACGAATAAAGAAGCGAAGGATAGAATGGCTCGGCCATGTATGGAGAAGAGGAGAGGATGCAATGGTCTGCAGTGGGAACCAGGAGGTAGGAGAAGGCGAGGAAGACCCAGATCTAAGTGGCTGAAGGAAGTGGAGGAGGATTTAAGAACGATAGGTGTCGCCTGATGGAAGGAAGAAGCTAAGGACACGGCTCTATGGAGGAAAATAAGCGAGAAATTATAGGAATGATGGGGATTGATCCACCCCAGAAAGCGGATCTAGAAAGCATTTATGCGGCGCAACCCTACATGGGGTGTTTAGCCATTGTTTATTATTATATATTATATATTATTTTATATATATATATATATATATATATATATATATATATATGTATGTGTGTGTGTGTGTTTGTGTGTGTGTGTGTCTGGATTTACAAAACCTCGACATTTCGGCTTAATTTGGTAAGGAATTAAAAATTATCTTTACTTATTTAATTGAAATCAGGAAGGTCTGAAACAATCCAATAACCTGATCTCAATCTCCAACAACCTACTTGGTCTTCATAGCTTACTGTGAAATAATTTGTTCCTCTATCTCAATCTCCAACAACCTAATTGCTCTTCATAGCTTACTGTGAAATAATTTGTTCCTCTATGTTTCTGATGATGGTGTAGTGTATTTAATTCAATTAATTTTCAGCCATAATAGAATACTTCGTAAATGATTCAAAATAAAGAATTACTAAATTGAAGAATCAGGAATCAGGAAACTGTTTTCGGAAAAGCATCAAAATAAAGTACCTATAATTGATATAAATGAAGCAGACACACAATTCAATAATATCATACATCCGAATCTGTCTACATTTTTTGTGTACAATTTAATATCCTGCTGTTTCGGAAAGTATGTGCCTATTGATTCAAAAGTACGTAATTCACATCAATTTTAGATGTTTCACGGCATGATTTTTTTTTTGACTACATACCTAGAATTTTTTTTTAATTTTTATAATATCAGAATCAGTTCTGTTCGGTCAGTTTTTTGTAATATCCGCTATTTGTGATAAGAAGCTCACTTCAACTATTATAGATTTTACAGAAATAATTTGGAAATTCAAGAACTCGTTCCATATATTATCTTTAATACAATGACTAATTGCATTGCACCTTTTGAGATGACATAAATAGTTACTTCCAATAATTAATTTTATAGATAAAATACAGACTTGGCTTAATTTTCATTGATATATTAATAATTACACATGTTTCTAGTTGTAAGTACATTGTCAAGATGTTACTCATATATAAAAGCTGAAAGCTTCACAGCAATTAAAGAGAAATCCTCCTGGTAATCGCATTGTGCAAGTTGTTTCGGTGAGCGTTGGTAATGTCATAACCTCTAGGATGTCCAGTTTTTTTTTTAACCTGGATGTAAGATTTTTATTTTAATTATAATGATAGTTTTTTACTAACTATAGTAACCAATCAAATTACTTAATTTAGAGTCATGTTTCAAATTTCATCCAATCACCTATGAATTACAGCGAATATTTCCCTCCTGTCAAAAATCCCTTGTAAATGGAATGCAATTATCGAAAATTACAGCGAATATTTCCCTCCTGTCAAAAATCTCTTGTAAATGGAATGCAATTATCGAAAATTACAGCGAATATTTCCCTCCTGTCAAAAATCCCTTGTAAATGGAATACAATTATCGAAAATTACAGCGATAATTGCATTGTAGAAAGCGAAAGAGCCCTGCGATAATTGCATTGTAGACCGATAATTGCATAGTAGCATAGTTCATATTACGGTTATTGATGACAAGACGAGAATTTATGAATTACTAACGTCAGTTTGACAAGTTGAAAGTTTATTCGGGAAATATTCCCCAAAATTACAATCGTGCATCAAAATAACCGGATAATTTCGCATTCCAGCGTGTTGTCTTTAAAAAACTACATTCGGTCATTCACCTTCGGTGTCGGGCTCTTTCTCCAAAAATGAAAATGAACTCATGCAGTTTTTTGACAACCCGCTGTCATGCAAAATTATCGGTTATTTTGATGCACTTTTGCAATTACTTACGATAATACACTACATGTGGTGTTTTCAGTTTGGTGTAGTTTTGTTGAATAAAAATGAATATATATTAAACGTCAGATTGACAATCAATTTACTGAAATCTACAAAGTAAAAAATTATCTTATCGAATATCCCTCGGGCTTTGATAAATCCTCATAATTTTGTCATAGATAATCCTTCAAGCGTGTTGCTTAAGGATAATAGCCCGAGGCCGAAAGCCTCGGGCTATTATCAAGCAACACGCTTTAAGCATTCTCTATGACAAAATTATCTCGGTATTATCAAGGCCCTAAGGGTATTACTACTGATAAGATGCCTTCATCTCAAAAATTGTGAAAAATATCGATAGAGTTTTGTCGAATAAAATTGGTTTTCTTTTCTGTTTTTGTAACGATATATTTGAATAGTTTCCATAGTTTCTACAATGTGTCTTTGAAATTCTTTCGATGGTTTAGTAGTATTATTTTCATGTAATCTATAATTTAAATCGAGAATGCAATTGACTGAATTTTTGTTCTGATTATCTAGTAGAATTGGGTATATTTCCTGCAATAATTTTCAAGGTTTTTATTAAATTAATCTCATCGTAATGTGCAATGAATTCAAATATAAGAAATAAATCAAAGAAATTTATGTGAGTTCAAAGAACATATCTAATGAATATTATTTTATTAAAATATAAATTGAATGGAATAATAGATTGAGTTTCATAAATTCTAGAACGATAATGCATTTTATCTGAGTCAATCCATAATAAAAAATACTATTCTGCGTATTTTCTATTGTTATATTCCAATACATTTCGCCAGAAAATGTATTCATCTGATATTTTTTCATAAAAATAATAAAAATATTTAGTCACTTACCTATTCTGAACTAGAACTCATTTTAGCACAAAAAAAATTGTTTCTTTCGCATGATTTTGTTCCTCAGTATATTATTTGAAAAACTTTCAGCTTTCTTATGTCCTTCAATGTGTGACTTTTTTCAGATAAATGAATTATATATATATATATATATATATATATATATATATAAATATATACATATATATATATATATATATATATATATATATATATATATATATATATATATATATATATATATATATATATATATATATATATATATATATATATATATATATATATATATATATATATATATATATCCCTGAGTTTTCTGTTATCATTTGTTGAAACACGACAACAAAAGAGGCAGTGGTTTACGCTCTTACTTGAGCAATGTATCATCTTGGGGAAGAACATAGACAACAGAGGGTTAATGCTTGTAAATCTGTTGAGGCCAGAAAATACTACAAGGGCATAGATGTAGTACCTTTGAAAACTACATGGATCTGAAACGATCCTTGAAATCGAAATTTCATTATTATCGAGTTCTTTGCCGATTGATTTATTTGCTCGATCCATAACCTATCTTCACAGAATAGGTGTTAAGAAATCTTCCTTATATGCTTGGGGTAAAGAGGGTATAATGGACCATGTTATATTGCCATGCAGCAATTTCAGATACTACTATTCAAAATTTCTACATCAAATATTTGGTGTAATTGATCATTATCAGCCTTATAATTTAGGATTTTTATTGTCTCTCAAAAACGCGATAGTTTATGAAATATGACGTGAACATATACAAGCATTGGGCTTGGAGATTTAAAATTGGTCTTGATTCAATTACCTCTGTTATTATTTTAGTCCCTATATATTTCAGTCCCGTATTCCATTACTCAATTATATTTGTGTATGAAGAATAAAATAGCCATGAAGAGTACTTTGACTTGAGTTGTCCTGCCCTTGATTGATATGAGCATATTTCTGATTATTGTTATATATTGGCTAATGACGTGTCAAAAAAAATGACAAAGTCAAAAAACAATTGGAACAAAGGAAATATGACTACTATGGATATTGATAATAAATAGGTATAACTATAATATATTGAATAAATTGTCGAGACTAAACTGGATCTATTCTTTATATTTCCCATTTTTTCGAATAGCTTAAATTTCGATATTGACTTAAATGTAGTGAGATTCTGTTTGTGTATTTCCCTAATAGAAACAATTGATAGTTCTCTAAATCATAAGAGTTTTTGCTCTTACTAGAAAATATACTCTACCAATTCAATACGTGAATTTGTTCTTCTTACTCTCAGGTTGGACACTTAAATTAGTTTTTATAGAATTCATCAGTATGATGGTATATATATATATATATATATATATATATATATATATATATATATATATATATATATATATATATATATGTATTTTTGCGCAATATTAAGTAATACACTTGGAATATTACTTGATAATTATTGAATTCAACAATCATTATATGAACACAAAGTTGTTTGATTATTTTTCAAATTAAACAGTAATTTTTGTCTTTGTAGTAGTGGATGGCATAATTGTTTTTCTCAGGAATGGAAATCCGGAAGAATTTATAACAATTTCTCCCTTCAACAAACGATTGTCAAGAATATTTATCTACCTCTGAATAAGGAATATAAAAAAATAATTTCCCTGTGTAGGTTCTACACCTTAGACCATAGTTATTATATATAGTAAATTTTGATGGCCATCCTTTTGCTATATTTAATATGTTCTAGGCGGAATATAAATTATCTCGTGATTATATATAATCATATTTTGATGTTTGGCTTATTCGCTTTTTTTTAAAATATTTTCTGGGAAATTTTTCTTAGGAAACTCCTATTCTGTTTGAATCAGTATAATTTAATTATTTATTTGGTTCATCTCCTGTTTATGAACCAAATTATTCCGAGATATCCACTACATAAAAAAAATACATTTTTAGAAAAACAATTTCTATAGTTTTCAACAAATGCGATCTAGCGATAAATTGGTAGTGACCTTTCCTGAATGAAAACTCTTTATCCAGTAAACACACTAATCCAGATAATTATATGTGGTGTATTTTCTATGAAAGAAGTGGAGTATCCTCGAAGTTGAGTACGGTTAATGTTGTACCCAATCAATTGTGGAAATAAATGTCCAAGTTTAGTGGTTCTCCGCTTTGAATATTTAATGGTTAATTCCCGGATGGCACGACCAAAACTACGTTTGGGTCAAGACGTATGCAGGAAACAACATTTTACCCCTCCAAAAAGAAATATAGTAATCACTAAATTTTTGAAGCAGTGAAATGAATTTAGCATATGTTTAGGAACTATGTTACTATCAAATCATGAAAAACATACTAGTCGGCCATGGTCAATTTCATACATTACATAAAGTGAACAAGGAAAATTCTTTAATAATTTTAAAAAAATTATCAAACAACTTTCCAAGGAAGCTGGTTATACGTATTCAGCAACGCAAAATCTGCATTCACAATCGAACGGTGAATTATAGAAATTGTCAAGTCACCCCGACTCAAAATCTGCATACAGCTGTTTCGATCTTATTAGATCTCATCAGTGCAGCTTATTTGACTCGGAGTGAATTAACAAATTTCTAATTGTACCCCAATACAAATCGTGGTCAGTAACAATGGATGAATAACAATCCAGAGCGCCATCCAACCAAAGATATTGGGAAAAAACAATTCACCGCTTAGACTGAAAATGCAGAAATTCGTCGCTTAAACACGTACCTCCTGATATGAAGATATCTACTCTACAACAGTGGTGTATATGATTCCAAGGCACACTAACATAGTGATTTAAACCTTTGGATATACTCACGAGAGCGCGCTCCGAATATTCTTGTCGCTTAATACGCAAAATACAACAATCAAATCATGAAAAACATACTAGTCGACCATGGTCAATTTCATACATTACATAAAGTGAACAAGGAAAATTCTTTAATAATTTTAAAAAAATTACCAAACAACTTTTCAAGGAAGCTGGTTATACGTATTCAGCAACGCAAAATCTGCATTCACAATCGAACGGTGAATTATAGAAATTGTCAAGTCACCCCGACTCAAAATCTGCATACAGCTGTTTCGATCTTATTAGATCTCATCAGTGCAGCTTATTTGACTCGGAGTGAATTAACAAATTTCTAATTGTTTCCCAATACAAATCGTGGTCAGTAACAATGGATGAATAACAATCCAGAGCGCCATCCCACCAAAGATCCGAGTCAAATAAGCTGCACTGATGAGATCTAATAAGATCGAAACAGCTGTATGCAGATTTTGAGTCGGGGTGACTTGACAATTTCTATAATTCACCGTTCGATTGTGAATGCTGATTTTGCGTTGCTGAATACGTATAACCAGCTTCCTTGG